>JAJMAK010000269.1:0-22661 GCA_030572615.1 Metschnikowia lachancei | reverse complement strand
CTTCTCGAGGATTACTCGACCTGGCATCTCAACAGACAAGGTGTCGAGAATGATTTTCGCAACGCCCTTGTTACCTCTATTGATAAATTGACAACTGCGGACAGACAGAATGAGTTGATTCTTGAAGCTCGCAAGGGGAATATTGGACCCTTAGTCGACTTCTTGATGGCTTATGAACACTCGGAAGATTATATCTGGTTCTTGGTTACTACTGTTTATGCAAAGAATGTTACTCATCCCAAGAAGAGGAAGACTTTTTCTGATCTTATGGAAAAGTTTCAGACGGCAAATGGGCTGTCCCTTGTGCGTCGGGTAAAAGAGTTTGTTGCGAATCTCAAGTTTGAGGATATCATTGTTGAAAAGCAATCCGCTAAGTCTGCTGACCCAGCTCCTCCTAAGGCTCGGGTTAACAATAAAACAAAGCCTCCAGCTTCAGAGCGGGCAAGTAACGCACAAGCTTCCACCACAAGAAAGAGAAAGTACTCGAAAGCTGAGAAGAGAGCATACCACGAACAGAAGAAGCAAGCCAGAATTCAGAAGAGGTCCGGCGACGAACCTGAAGGTGAGTCCCAGAAGGATAGGGATACACCGACGGAAAGCTACAACTTCTCTCAGGGGTTACATATTGACCATTACCCCAATACCAATTTCACTTGTTACTCTAGGACTATCTTTAAATGGGATGGTGGTGCAGGTATACATGCTGTAAAGGATAGATCTTTGTTGTCGAACTTCCGCATGAAAGTTGCTTGTGATCTCCTTCCTGCTAGCGGCGAAAAGCGGGTACAAGGCGCAGGTGATATAAAAGTTCGATTCAAAGATGGATCAGTTGGTGTGTTGACAGATGTGTTTTTGGATGAGACGTTAAATCTGAATCTCCTCAGTAATGTGTACAACCCTTTTCACACTGGGGTTGTAAAAGACAAACTTTATCGTCTTGATACTGGATCTGAGATTGGGTACATGAAGCATGGTGCTCCAGAGGTTGAAGTTGAAATCCTTCCATTTGATTCGACTATCTTACCTGATGTATACCAAGAGAACACTGAACCTTTGCGAGGAACACGGAATCAAGATTTCCCTAACGCAAAGCTACTCTTCCTATCAAAATGGGGTACTTGAGCTCGATTTCTCAACGAGCCTGACGATAGCCTGAAGGAAAAAGCAGATAATGCACTACAAACAGATGTCACGAGATCTCTGATGATAGCTGCAGATCAATTTGTTGATGTAAGGACTAGCCTCCAAGAGTGGATACCTGAGTCGTTTAGTCAATCTAGAGAGTCTCCAAACAGACGACGGTGGTTACAGGCGTGTACCGAGGAGATATAGGCCCACAAGTGCAATCGGTCCTTCATTCTTGTTCAATCTCAGGATGAGATAAAGCATATAGGGTTCCATTGGGTATTCACCAAGAAGGAGCTTCGGAGCGAGGGTTGTTGCGAAAGGTTTTACTCAGATACATGGCAGAGGTTACGAACAGACTTTCTCTCCATTGATCAAGCACACACGTTTGAGGTTGGTGTTTGCGTTAGCCTCTAAGAATGGGATGCAGATGCATCAAATTGATGTTAAGACAACATTTCTTAATGGTGTTTTGAAGGAAGAACTTTACATGAAGCAACCACCTGGGTATTCTTCGAATAGAAAAGGTGAGTTCGTGTGTAGACTCAACAAGTCGCTCTATGGCTTGAAGCAGGCGCCTCAAGTTTGAAATGAGACGATAAACCGGGAATGGAAGACTCAAGGATACAAGTCTTGCACTAACGAATCATGTCTTTTCTTTAAAGGACAAGGATCGAGGTATATTCTCCTAGCTCTCTACGTTGATGATCTTTTGATTGTTAACGCTGATGCTAGAGAAATAGCTACTGCAAAGAATAAGTTGAGTGAAGCCTTCAAGATGAAATATCTTGGATTGGCTAAGAAATTCCTTGGTATGAATATTGAGTTTTACCCTTCTTACACTAAGGTTCATCTAGGTGACTATATTGATTCACTAATAGAGAACTAGGGTTATGCTGGGATTCGAATTGTTCGAACTCCAGCTGCGCAGTTAAACTTGGATGAACTACAGGAAGGCAAAGAGAATTTCTGTGATTACTCAGAATATCGTTCCATTTTTGGAAAGTTACTCTATGCCGCTAATACTGTAAGATTTGATATCGTGTTCATTGTCCTGAAACTCTCAAGATATCTCATCAATCCAAAGTAAAAGCACTTAGAGGCAGCTCAGAGGGTTCTAAGATACTTAAGAGGCACTGCAGATTTCGGTATCATGTTTGAGCATAGTTGTCCTGACGATCTAGTTGCTTATTGTGATGCTGGCTTTGCCTCTGGTAAAGAACCTGATAGCAAATCTAGGACAGGCGCTGCCATTTTATATGGTGGTTCCCTATAAGTCGGAAGTCTTTAGACTTTAAACAATGGTTGATATTTCGACGGTCAATGCTGAGTTGATTGCTTTGTCATACACAGTTGCAGAGTCAGTTTGGTTGATCAAACTTCCAAAAGAACTTGGCTTTTCGCAACAGTGTCAGATTTTCTGTAACAATCAAGGGACTATTAAGATAATTTGTAAGCCGGCTTTACTAGAAGGCACGAAACATTTACTTGATAGGACTAATTTTGTCAAACAGTATCTGGAGCAAGTATGGTTCGTTTTGGACTACATCAACACAAAGCATTAGTGAGACCTGAATTCAACTATTTGCGACTGAAAGGAGATTACGACATACACCTTAAAGAGGAAGTACTATGGGCGTGTAGATACACACCATCTCACTTTGACCATGTATCCGTGTACTAACCCGAACATATTTATGGTAGGTACAAGTATACATGAGCAAGGATTCACATTCCATCGAGTCTAGACCATGGCTATTCTGGACAGTAATTGAAGTTCTATCTCTATTTTACTATAAATACGTATTAGTGCGGCTCTAGTATATTTCAGCCAAACTAATACTGATAGTTCTGATATCGTTAACTCTATCTACTTCATTACTCCAACCCTCGTTATGCCTGGTGACTCTTCTGCCCAAGCAGCCATTACTAGTTCGGTTGAGCCCGTGCCTATCCCTGCTAAGGACACTGTAGAACCTTTCCGTCAGGTTTCCACCTCAAGGTGTGGTCCGACATTGAACTTGGCCGCACCTATCCGTTTAGCCCTATGCAGTTCACACCACCTCAACATGGATGGTTATTCTGTTTACAAGGTTCGTAGTGACTCGTGTTAGCATACTACGCTAATTACATCGTAATACTGTAAACTGAATTGATATGACACATCCTATGAAATGAAGCCCCGCCCAGGAAATGTGCAATGTACATCAGGCACTATCGCAGTGCTGCCATAGTTAGTTGTTCTTGGTGCGACTCTCATTGCTACGAAACACAGTACAGATCGAGCCACACACAGTAATTCCTAATCACATAAGTAAAGTTTCCATAAATGATTAAAAATTTAAAGTAACAAAAAACCCCTTCTAAAAGTCCAGCTGTACAAGGGTTTATTAAAACCAACCGTTATGTTAAACTGAACTGTGGTAATCTGAGATCTGGAAAACATGGTGAGGCCGTGCCTGTGTCACGTGAGACGCCTCGCGAAAATTTTAGCCGTGACAGTGCACAACACATATCTTGCTTTCTTTTCCCATACAATTCTTCCATACAATTAAACATGTTCGGTGGTCCAGGTGCTCAACCCTCTGAGGAACAAAAGAAATTGCAAGAACAATATGCTTACAGCACGTTGCAAACGGCTGGCTTGATGGCCGGTGCCTTGTGGATTACTCCAATCATTTTCCACTTCATCAAGAAACAACTCTCGTGAGCTCGCGGATTCCTGGAAACATAGCCCGGTTCAAATCCCAAATCTTTGTACATATCTGAAATATTAAACGACGTTCACTTATCTATTTATGGATGCGATATGATTCCACTTTGTGGTAATTTGACCTAGTTGTAATTTGACCTCGTTGTAACTTGACCTCGTTGTAATTTGACCTCTTTGCCCAGACCTACTCTTCTTCTTCTGCCTCCTCTAACATTTCCAAAAGATCTTCTCTCAACTTATTTATCTTGGCCGTAAGGTTGGAGAAACTGTGTCTTTCGGCAATCTTGGTGGCGGCAAGAAGAGCCTTATCGTTTTTGATGAGCTTGGCCACACTAAATGCCTTGTTAAGACGCGATTCCTGACATGCACTGTTAAATAGCTTAAGAAGAGACTTGTCAAAAACAAGCCCGTAATTCTTCAAAGTATCCAAGTGTTCTTCTTCGTCTCCTAGATCGGCCAAGGAAGACGCCAAGAGTTTGCCTAACGTAGAAACACGCAAGAATTCTTCCTCCGGGTCGTCCTCCTTGACTTTCTGTAACTTCCGTTCAACTTCGTCGCTGCCATCAGCAATTTCGTCGTCATCTTCTTCATCGTCGTCGTTCTTTTTGGCTAATAAACTCTTGAAGCACTTGGTGGGAAGTCTCAAGTCCAACTCAATGGGCAACGGAAGAGGAAACCCAGGGTAAATATCATTGTTCTTCAAGATCAAACACACAGACTTGTCCTCTTGTAGTCCAAGTGGCCAACACTTCCAATTCTTTTTTGATTCCGAAACACCAAAGTCTGATACCGCATCTGTACAGTTGAGAACGGGGATCCATCTGGCGTTGTTGGCCTCTCTCCAATGAGAGAGCACCACAAGGGTATCGTCGTGTCCAGCAACAATACATGGGTCAAAATGGTCATTAAAGAAAAGACCCTTGATCAAAGGGCCGCGTGTGGCTTTAATAGGTAAGTTGCACTCTTGTTGGTAAAACTTATAATCTTCGGGAACGTTGATGATGGAGTAACTATAGTTATCCTTTCCGGAATAATGAATACTGAAAACGGTGTTGATTGCTGAAGAGATAAGCGAAATCACCGGCGACACCTTCATGATGTTGATGCAGAGCCCGTAAAGATTGAAGAATCTGAGGTATCCAAAATTAGTGCCCACAACAATGATGGAATCTCCCGATTGATCTTCCGCTGAGCTTGTGATGCAGATGGAAGTGATGTATTCGGCAGTCAAGAGCGGGATTTGTCTATCCCAAGAATCGTTGGTGCCCACATGGTGCCTGTAAAAGATACGGCCTTTATGGGGGTTCGATTCGCTTTGGAACCCCGAACACCCAAGGAGAATGCCTCTCTCGTTCATGGAACACAAGTCGTAGTCGTATTGGTCGATAAAGTGATAGTCTTTATTCACCGACCGGTCGAAAAACGACACCGTGATACTCTTTTGAACGTCGATGGCATCGCTCGATGCATTTTTCACCGACCAAGAGTACCCCACCGCATTCATGAATAAATACCTTCTTTTGGTCGCGCTGGTTCCGGAATTAATAGATTTGATCCATGGCGTAGACCCGGGCGAATACGGAATCAACTCCTGCGATGGTGCTTCCACCAAAGCAGAGGGCGTCGGCGCTGGCAGCAGAAACCGTGCTCTCTTGCGTCTATCGGAAAGAATCGCATCTACAGTTTTGTTGTGGTATTGGTATGGGTTAGCGGTATCTGTATCCGCGTCGTCCTCGTCGTTGTCTTCGTCCTCGTCTATGATCCTAGAGTCATCTATAGCGTCTCTTTTTCTAGAATAGTCCGCAGGAACATCTAAATCCTCTGTATCCGAGTCGCTGGCTTCTTCAAGGAAAAGTTTGTTGACCTCCGAGATAACCGAGGCCGAAGGAGGCACAGAGGCATTGTCAGAAGCAGAAACAGAAGCAGAAACACGATCAGGGGCTTCGTCAGCTTCGTCATCGAGTGAAATAGCGAAAGTATGAAGATCTCCTTGTGTAGAGCCCACATATATTGCCTTTTTAGCCCAAGCCAAGTTTATAGGAAGTGCGTTGGAGAAGTCTCCGGTCAAGGATTTGATGAGATTAAGGGTTTTGGAATTGTGGATATTGATGGTTCCATTCTTAAAGAGCAACGCGACAAATTTGTTACTGGGTGAAACCGTGAACGACACAAGGGTCTCTGGGCTCAGCGGCGATTCAGCAATAATCAGCCAATCGTTTCTAGCGAAAGATTTAACCGAGCCAGAAGCCGTGGGCACCAAAATAGCTTCTCCAGTGGAAGACCACAAGCACAGGGTACTAACGAGTTCGTGGGAATGGCTATCATGGAAATCTATGGGCCCCTCAGAGGTATTTTGTCTTCTGGGCATGACACTGTCGAGGGTTTCCACAAGTTCCGGTTTCTCATTGGACACCGAATAGATGTGCACTTCACCATTGGCCAAACCAACAGAAATCAACTCTCCAAGGGCATTATACGAAATACTAACAAGCTTATCGTCAAGTGGGAACTTTTCCACTTTATCGGCCTGTGAGCGGTCAATAAGCACCAATTCTTGAGCATCTCCTCCACATATAATTCTGTTACCTTCGTTGATCACGCGTGCGTCTCTCAATGGTTTGGACGAGGTGTAAATGGTGATGTAGTCGTTGTTTTCTGTTGGGAAAGCCTCTGGATTTAACACAGCCAATTCTCCGGCGGTAGTTGTGAGAAACACCTTGTCTCCGAATGAATTAAACGATGTGAAGCATTCCGGGATGTCAATGGATTCAGGTTCCGAGTCGGGAATGTCAGTGCGGTAGATCTTGACGATTCCGTCATCGTTAGCCACGTAAAGCTGGTTAAGACTAGGAATGTGATTAACCCACGTGTTTCCACCGATAAAAGCAGTGATTTTCGTCAGCATGGCCGATGTACTTGAGGGATTAGGGAGTTTTGGTGTGTGAGATTTTAGGGCCAGATGACTTAGGGCCGGGGCCTATGACGCGTTTTTCGGCCTCACGAAATGTACGCGCACCGCGTTTGGGCCAGGCCAGCCCGCCCTAATGTGCCCTCAAACCGCAGTGTTTGGGCGGGACTGCAGAATACAGGCATGGAAAAAGGTTTGGGGATATCAATTATGGGATATCGTTTTAGTGATTGTTTTGATTAATATTTTGGTATTTATGGGTACATAGTGAAGCGCAAATACAGGGTTAGAATTCAGGATAATTTTACTGAAAAACCTCAGAGGTTAATGGGGGTTTCTGCGCCCCCTATGGGGTACCCAGTCAGACGCATTGATTGCGGCCCTAAATAAGTGTTTCTAGTAGAATACAAATATACACTTTATATAAGCACAAAAGAACCATAAATGTTTTGCAATATGAACGATTTTCCTGTGAAATGAGGCTTCAAAAAGATTTGTCCCTGGATGGATTAAATGGGTATATCACGTGTTTTATGGGCTTCACTCACTCCAAAAAAACAAGCGGTTCTGGGTCCTCGAGGCCAGGCCCAGGTAATTTCGCCCTATGAGGCAACAATACGTGGTTTGATGCAATACAAAGGGCTAGTTGTGAAATCCCACAAAATGCCTGTTCTCCATCCAGTGGGTATATTTTGTTTTTTCTTTTATGGCTTGTACTTATTCGTTTTAGTATGCTTGGAATTGCGATTTTCAAAAATGATGAATCTTTGAACGAATTTATCCCAGCAATTTGTACAATTTTCCGTATTCTATAACATGAAAGAACACTCGTGGTAACTATCACAGAAGGCAAAAAAAGGTATTTTAACAAATTTTCCGGTTAAAATCCACCTCTAAGATTTTTTTATTACCAGATAAGCCGGTCTAGTCCGCCTGCCATCTTTGTCTAGAGTAAAGTATCGGGTTAGGGTCTGGATATACCGTTAATGATTGTTGTATCTGAAAAAACAACAAAGTCTTTTTGAGTATCTTTAACCCCGTATATTACAAAATGTTTCTTTCATTAAGGTTAGAGTGTCATGGTGGATGTAATGTTTCAAAAAAAACGCACCCACACGAACAAGAACTATCCACCGTATGGGTTGAGAAACTTTTATTGAAATCTAACCTTTCCGAGACTTCTTTTTAAAAGATAATACCGCAATGACTTTCATGGAGCCCCCAAGTTTGAAAAATAAAACTGCTTTTTGTTCAAAAATATTGGAACTTTCTTGCAAAGCAGACGAGTTGGCTAATCAAGGCTCGGACCATGAAGATGTACTTTCCATGTTGAACCAGCTTCACTAGACAGACTTCTAGTTCTATTACAGAAATAATCAAAAACCTGCTTGAAATTTATCAATTCCAGCTTCTCAAATTGCTCACCCAGCTGGAAAAAGATCAACCATAAGAAACTTGTTTCACTAGTCAAATCAAATACTTTGCGAGGAAAATAACTGAGATTCGCTCACCTTAAAGAACTTCACTTTTATGTTTCCAGATGAATGAAAAAAGTCAAGATTTACTGGACCAACCTGTTTTGAAAGGCTCTCCAAATATACTATCACCCTTTCTTTACCAAACTATCTGGAAAGTTTAACCGAGTATCTTGAAATTCTCATGGAAGAGACATATGGTTCAAGATTAAAAATGATTAATCTGAGAAATTTATGCCTCGGAATACATTAGTAAAGAACAAAAAGTGGACACCAAATTCAGAAATAAGCCCATGTTTCTTTTGATAAACCAATCTGAAATATGTTTGGCACCATAACAAAAAATACATGT
This sequence comes from Metschnikowia lachancei, assembly GCA_030572615.1. Lineage (NCBI taxonomy): Eukaryota > Fungi > Ascomycota > Pichiomycetes > Serinales > Metschnikowiaceae > Metschnikowia > Metschnikowia lachancei. The sequence continues at coordinate 14,088 of JAJMAK010000269.1, read as the reverse complement.
CTTCTTCGGAATAATGATGTTGCGCTAAAGGTTTGAATGCACAAGTGCTAAAGATTATTTGGAATTTTCGAACATCTCCGGACCAATTACATAACAAAGATTGGCAGCCCAACCAATTAGCTTTGCCCAATTACTGATTTCTATTATGTGATCTGATTGCTTTCCTGTATCTTGTATATTTCACATGAATAGACAATGATATAGACCTTTTGGAAGAATTTTGGTGGGCCATTTTCACCCATTTCTTTCCACATTTATTTCATAATGACATGTGTACTTAGTAAAAAGTCACAAAACTATTTGTTAAAGGAAATATGATCAGATCACTACATCCAAAGAAGGTTAATTTAATGCCCATACAATAGCACCTTGTGTTTCATGAGTATTTTAAAGCAAACCATTGTTCTCTGGGATAATGTGTTAAGTCTCATTAATCTCAAAAAAAGACAATGGACTTTTTAACATGCGAGAGCTTGATTTTATAGAATGAAACACAGAGAATTCGTCAAAATTTTGGTGAGCAATTAAAAAAGCTTGTAACATTCAAAAGACCTAAATATATTATATAAGCAAAACAATTTGTCTTTCGAGCTGGGGATATGAACACTTTTTGATTGTGTCTTCGTATCCTTGCAAGTGTGCTTCTATCACGAACAAGCAAAATGTACTCCTCCACATTCCATTCAAAAAGACCAAGGATTGAAGACGTTGTGAATGATTCCAATACAGAATCAAGAAATAGGGATCTTTTTTCAGAAACTGGCGGCCTTTATTCCCCCAAGAAAATGAAGCTTTTTGCATGTCCGCAGGGATATGGCAATGACGTATTGGAAGCCGAGTCAAAATATAATTCCGAAAGTCATACAGAAAGCCCGGAGAGTCAATCGAGAGGCAACGGACAGCAAATTGATCTAGAAATGATTCTTTCAAACACCCGAAGCCAGAGAATTATTATCCCAAAGATCATAGTTCAGTATTGTGGAATGCTTGGAAGTGAAGATTTGGCCAGTAATCGTAGCCTGTGCATTAACAATTCTGAGATATAAGAAAGCAAGCGTGCTCCAACACATTGGATTTATCAACAGTGTCAGCAGACCTCAGAAGAACGTTTTCCGATTTCGGTAGATCCTTGGAACACAATACGAGGATCCAGGACCTATGGTACGTTTATCACGCGTATAAGAAGTTCTGTGAATTTGGACACTGTTGGTTTGTATAAAGCGTGGATCTGATGTAAAGATAGAAATATATGCTACCAATAAGAAAGGCATCTACATTAAGGGACGTTTACTGGAACCTATATCATGGTAGAAAAGATACCCCAACTCAAAATGAAGATCGGGAAGTCAAACTTTTCAAGGTGCTTTGGTTTTTTATGGGATTTAGAACCGATTGTAAGAAGCTATCTAGTGCTCTGCCTACTAAGATCAAGTGCTAAAATACAACGCAGAAGAAGAGAATAGAAAGATTCTCAATCATGAGATTAACACATAATTATGTGACAAACTTGACATGTGTATATCTACGTTGTTGGCTGGGTTGTGTGCCGTGCACCGGCCGAAAGGTGTGCGTCGCAACAAGCAACTTACTTTTACAACAAAAAAGATGAATCACACCTTGTAGAGCAGTCAAATGCACCAGAAAAAAGCACCAAGACAAAAAAGGTATAAAAATATAAAAGAAAAGTAAATAAAAAAGAAAAAAAATCTAGTAAAAACCATCCCAGGAGGGGAACGACTGGGTATCCATCGACAGAAAATTTTATCCTCTCCCACCTATTCACGCACCCACCATGCATGAACGTGTCATGAGGAAAATCCCTCATCGTTATGATCCATGCTTGCTTCCGTGAAAAATTTCTCTCGCTGATCTTGCTGTTTGCTTTCTGGTATTTCTTTTTGTTTTTTTACTTCATAAAGGTGTTTAAATAAGGCTGTTTTACCCCGTTAGCTATTTATTTTTCAAAAATTTCCAGCCATTTACACGTTTTTCCTAAACTTCCCAGACTTGACGGACTTCACATAAAGGTTTGGCACTTTCATATTTCCTAGATACGATGGGTCGCTCCGACTTCTGTTTAATTAAGACATGTACCTGAGGCAAATATGCAAACCGCGTCCTCGTTGTAGCCCTTGGCCAAGGACGAGCGGATCAGAAAGGGTCACTTCCGTCCATAAAAAGGAGTGATTCAGAAGATTTTTTTGTAGAAAAAAATTTTATCTTCCCCATTAGCAGAAGCCTTATATTGATATTATGTCTTTTTTTAAATATCCAAACGTGAAGTTTCCACCCTTTCACCGTAAACTGTTTCTTCCTGCTGAACTCACACCTATATCAAATTTGGCCGTGCGTAGGGGCACTGCGAGGTGCTGTCGAGTAGTCTGCCTACAGGGAAAAGTTTTCGAGGCTATGATGCGCGATTTGTTTGCGTTATTTTTCGATCTATGTTGGTGTGTTTTCAGATGTGTTTTCAGTTTTTTTTTTCTTTTTTTTTTTCTCCCTTTTTTACTGGTTGACTTATCGTGTCTACCTGGATCAGCCCTCTGGCGAACACACGCATACGGCGAAAGCCAAATGAGTTCTCCGGAGTCTGGTGCGTCTGTAGTCTCACCGAGTATACATGTGGTTGTTCAAGTAGTCTAGGTGATAATCATTTTTTGCATTTACAGGTTTTCTCTGTTTGTTTAATTTTTTTTTTCTTTCAAAACATCATCTTGTGTTTGCACTTCTAAAAAACTCAATCTAACTATCCACTCCCCTATCTCTTTCCCGTACGTTGTAATCCATGCCAATGAGAATGCCACATATGTTATCTGAGGCCGTGAAGTGGGGACACCTGGAGCCGTACGCTCTGGTTGTATCGTACCCCTCTCTCGTCCCCTAAAACATACAAAACACAGGGTAAAAATAAATCTATCCACGCAAATACTCACTAGTATTACCCAGTGTTCATACCCAAAAGTCTAATTAATTGGCCGAACGGAATTTGAAACATTCTGCCATCCTCATACACGGCCTTATGCCCTCGTGGGCCCACGGCTGTGGCCCTATATCCCATTCACCCCTACGGCCCCCATTCACCCTTACGGTCGCATTCGCATTCACCCAGCATGGCAACCTCCCGGAATTATCACTCATGGTAATGGAAGGTTGTGCAGATAATGTGTCGCGGTGACGTATGTAGGCTTCTGTCACTACGTCCATGTAATATTTGCAGCTAAACTATGAGGCATTTTTGGCATTGGTCCTCGCAGCATCTGGACGCTTCGAAACATGGGGGCACATGCCAACGTGTAGGGAATTTTTTGTGCTTTGAGCGATTTCCCCTCCATCGTCATGGCCAAGGTTTGGTAAAAAAAAATTTCATATAAATAATTGTAGATGTAGCCCAACCGAATAACTTTTTTGTCATTTTTTTACTGTTATCACCCTTTGTGTTCTATCCCTATTTTCAAGCTACATGCCAAACGAGTCAGCCCCTCAACCTGAGAACAGAAAGATTAGCGTGGAGCAAACTAATTCCACGCTGATGGTGAAGGATTTAGAATTCTCCACGCCTCCAAACGAAGAAGAAGGTGAAGTGTTCGAAGAAGATAACCGTGCCCACAAAAAACCCTCCATCAGGGAAACCTTAATTTTGGCCTACTCTTCTCTTGGAGCCATCTACGGAGATATTGGTACTTCCCCGTTATATGTTTTGGACTCGATTAAGTACCCTCACGATGTCCCCACTCAGGAGGACATCTATGGTGCTATCTCGGCAATCTTTTACATGTTTCTCATTATTGTTTTGGCCAAGTACACTTTTGTTGTTCTCACGTATGGGCCCAACGAAGGAGAAGGTGGTCAGGTGGCCATTTATGCAAAAATCGCCAGATATTTGCGTACTGGCCCTAAGGGGGTGGTTATTCCTGGTACTCCCGAGAGATCTGATGCTGAATTGTTGAGAAGAACCGAAACCACGTCGAGTTTCATTTCTAATTCGGCCGATTCTGAATCTTGGATTAAAAAGCCCGCGGTTACCAAGAAAGTGTCACTTTTTTCGTTGTTTGGTTGTTTCTTGGGTTGTTCTTTGGTGTTTTCCGATGGCTTGTTGACTCCCACCACGTCTGTGTTGAGTTCCATTGCCGGTATTCAAGTCGCTCAGCCCGATTTCCAGTATGTTTTGGTTGTTTCTGAAGTGGTCATCATTTTCCTTTTCGCCATCCAGCAGCTTGGTTCCCACCGCATCTCTCACGCGTTTGCTCCAATCATTTCGCTCTGGTTAGCTGGCCTAGTCACATGCGGAATCATCAACATTACTACTCACCCGTCCATTTTCAAAGCTTTGTCACCTTACTACGCTATTCAGCTTTTGAGAAACGTGGGTATTGATGCACTTGGTGGTGTAATGTTAGCCATTACAGGAACCGAAGCAATGTTTGCTGATTTGGGCCATTTCGGAAAGGTTCCTACGCAAATCGGTATCTGCGTTATCTTCATCTCCATGACCATCACTTATTTGGGACAGGGTGCATACTTGGTGAACCACCCCGAAGCTCTTTCCAACGTGTTTTATATGTCGATTCCCGGAAAGACTGGAAGTGGGCAATATTGGGTTATGTTTGTGTTGGCCACGCTCAGTACCATCATTGCCTCTCAAGCTTTGATTCTTGGTGTGTTCAGTATCTTGGCCCAGCTCATTAACCTCGACTGTTTCCCCAAGTTGCGGGTCAAGCATGTTTCTGCCTCTTATTCCGGAAAGGTGTACATTCCAGTGGCGAACTTTTTGTTGCTTGTGGGAGTGTGTGCCACGACTGCAGGGTTCCAAAACTCCAACAACGTTACATCTGCCTACGGTTTGGGTATCTCGTTGGATTTCTTGGTGACTTCGACGCTTATGATGATTTGCATGACATATGTGTATGAGTTTAAGTGGTATGTGACGACACTTTTCTGCTTGCTCTTTGTTCCTTTGGAATTCTGCTTGGTGATTGCTAATTTGAAGAAGGTTCCACATGGTGCTTGGTTCCCGTTGATGATGTGTGCCATTTTCTTGAGTTTCCTTATTTTCTGGAGATACTGCCGTGACCGAACTGTCAGCCGTCAACTTTCGTCCAGAGTAAGATTGGCCGACTTGTACCCTGACCTCAAGACTAGCGATGTTGTTGACTTGAGGGGCCGTACTGCAGAGGTCAATGATCAAAATGCCTCGGTGTCGTCGTTGGATTCGAGCAGAGCATCGCTGATCAATGAGCAAGCCAGCTTGTACCAAAAAATCAAGACCAGATACGGTCTTGTCAAGCGGAACTCCATGCCTGGTGCCTGTATCATCTACTCCGACACGCCGCATCAAGATATCGTGTCGCCTAATACTGTGCCGCAGGTGTATGCAAAAATCATTCGGGAATTCGGCTCGATGCCTTCTTTGGTGGTGTTTTGCAGAACACGAGTGCTTTCCATTCCTGTTGTTCCACTTGAGGAGAGGATATTGGTGAGTGCCACGAAAATCCCCGGTCACTTCAAATGTGTCATTCGGTTTGGTTTTATGGAGGAAGTCCATATTGATAAGGAGATTGGCGACCAGATTCTCAAGGAATTCATTACTGTCAATGACCTACAGAAGTATGAGGATGGCGAGATTCCAATTCTTCACGTGTTTGAGAAGAACGAGATCAGAGCAAGAGAATACAAAGGTGCAGACCACTCCACCAAGAACCCCTTCGTTCTTGTTTCGCGTTATTTGAGGCAATTCATGATCAACCAAGTGTTCAGCCCAGTTGATGCTGTTTTCCAGAATAATGATAGGTGTGTGTCGTGGTCAAGTGAGGAAAACGAGGAAGAGGGAAAAATATTTATTGGAGGCACTACGATTATTTGAGTAGTGTTTCTCATTGTTTTGTTTATAGATTTTGTTTTTTTGTCTATTTTATTTTTTAATCAATCATGGGTATTTTTGAGTGTTGATTGTAAGTGTTTGCGTTTGGAAGAGTGGATGCAAATCTATGTGAGGAGATAAAGACGAGAAGAATGTGGAGAAGAGATTCGGGGAAAGGGTAATATCAAACGCGAAAAACATTGCAAAACTAAACACTCAAGTGAATATTGAACCAAACGTAGCAGCTGAAAGTAAGTGGTAACCAACTGAAACTTCTGCTGACGAAAACTAGCTAACCCCTTTTTCGAGAATTTGACAATCTTGTTTTGTTCTGAAATCTAACATAAGACGTAAATACATTGCTTGCTGGAGCATAAAAAATTTAGAGGATTGTCGATTAAGATTGTAGACCCAGGGAAGAATACGACAGTCATTAAGCAAACCGTATAGATAGCTACAGACTCTACCATTACCAAATACGTAGATTTAGAGTGAGCAAGACTAACATTATCACAAAATAGACCTGAAGCTCTCTGTCATGTTCTCCTCGCTTGTGAACTCAAATTGTAATATAGCTTGGCGGTCCATACTAATTGTATGTGTGGCCGCATGCTCTTTATTGAATTCTTGAGTTGATCATTCAAAGTTTTTTGCAGATTAATCTTTGACTTCTAATTCTATAAACAAGGAATGTTTCTGAAAACTTTGTTTAAACTGAAGACAGAAAGACCATCTTTTGCAACCACTATCAGAAATACCTCTTCATATGAATGTCCTAAGCATATATACAGCGGTGCCTGTCCTTTATTTTACCAACCAGCTTAAAAGCAATAGAATTTGAGATTTTGACGTATTTCAAAACTTTCTTCCAAGGAGTAAGGTGGTAGATTTTCGAGAATTTAGTTACAAAACTTTACTAAAAAATATAGTACGAATAACTGTCCGATTCCTGTTTATATGATAAACTTATATTCCAATTCCCCTAAAAAAGGACCAAACTGTGGATATTTCTCTATCTTTCAGAAGAAATAGTAAATCACTGAAAACTTCTTTTGAGGTAACTACCACAACTTTTAAACTTCTCATACAAAGTTTTGAAGACAACATCTACTGTACAATGTTGAATGCAGCACTTTTCAGGTTTTGCATATAATAACATACCAAATAAACAGTGCCTGTATATAACTACCATAAACACTCACCAACGCCTCGACCGTTTTTAACAAATCATCCCTAAACCCACCTATAATGGTCTGGTGTTTTTCCATATTGGATAGTTTGAATTAAAATTCTTCCTGTTATCCAAAACAACACCATTATACCAATATCGTAAAAATTTAGTCCCTCCACTCCCAACGTTGTACCTTGTCTGTTTTTCTTTCACCCCAAACAGGACTTATCATAACTCGCAGCATATAGTATCTGCAGGACACGAGTTCATCTCAGAGGCAAATCGATTTCGCCAGTGAGGCAAAAGTGCGCCTCTAAGAATTTCACCCTACGCGTATACATTAAAGGTAAGACGTGTTCTAATACAACTATCAACCACAACTACTCAAACACGGTACCACAAGATTGTGTTTCAAATATAATCGTTTCATTCTTCTTCTAATTTGTTCTCGCCAATCACCATCGAGAACCAAAACCGTGCCCACATCTTTACTGAGCTTCTTACTTCCCTTCCCAAATACCAGACGCGACCATGTCCGAGATCGTGGAACAAGAAGAAGACGCGTTTTCAGGTCCACTTTTGATTGAACAGCTCGAAGGAAATGGAATCTCATCGGGTGATATCAAGAAGTTGAAGGCTGAAGGGTACCATACCGTGGAGAGCGTGGCATACGCGCCGAAAAAGGCGTTGCTTACAGTAAAGGGAATCTCCGAGGCCAAGGCGGACCGTGTCAGCCAAGAAGCTGCCAAACTCGTACCCATGGGATTCACCACGGCGTCCGAATTCCACAGCAGAAGATCCGAGCTCATTTGTCTCACCACAGGCTCAAAACAATTAGACACTTTACTTGGAGGAGGCGTGGAAACGGGTTCCATCACTGAAGTGTTTGGAGAGTTTAGAACAGGTAAATCCCAGCTTTGTCATACACTTGCCGTGACGTGTCAGTTGCCTATTGATATGGGTGGTGGTGAAGGAAAATGTCTATACATCGATACGGAAGGTACTTTCAGACCAGTGCGGTTGGTTTCGATCGCACAAAGATATGGCCTCAACCCCGAGGATTGTCTCGATAATGTAGCATACGCCCGTGCGTATAACGCCGAACACCAGTTCCAGCTTTTGCACCAGGCTGCCGGAATGATGTCGGAGTCGCGATTTTCGTTGCTTATAGTCGATTCTATCATGTCGTTGTATAGAACAGATTATTCGGGTAGAGGAGAGTTGTCTGCGAGACAAACGCATGTGGCAAAGTTCATGCGGACATTGCAACGACTCGCAGATGAATTTGGCATTGCTGTTGTCATAACCAACCAAGTGGTGGCGCAGGTTGATGGAATGTCCGGAATGTATAACCCTGACCCTAAGAAGCCAATTGGTGGAAACATCATCGCACACAGTTCAACTACACGTCTCTCGTTCAAAAAGGGAAGGGGCGAGCAAAGAATCTGTAAGATTTACGATAGTCCGTGCTTGCCGGAAAGTGAGTGTGTGTTTGCTATTTATGAAGACGGTATTGGTGACCCTAAGGTAGATGAGGACGATAACTGAGTGTGTTAGAGTGGGTTGAGTCCGATACTAAAGCATTAGGACACGCGGGTAAGGATATTTTTCTCTTTATCGTCCTTGCATTTAACATGAACTTGTTGGTGTTTCTGTGGGAAATTGTGAAAAAGCTGGGCGAACAAATGCCGTTCGTCAATTTCCTAAAGCAAAGTGGCTTTTCGTTGTCCGATGAATAAATTGTTCACGGCTGATCCAGTCTAACGAATATATAAAACATATAGAATCCATATCCTTTAAAGAATAAGTGTCCAGCAGAAAATGTTTCATAGAGCAATGTGTCGTTATGGTAATTACTATGTCTACTCTTTTAATCCATTTCATATTCAATATACACGTGTTGAATACCCATTTCGGGGTCTCATGGGTATAAAATTAACTTAATGAAGGGTATATCTTTGCGCTTCTGTTACCGAGGAATTTACTTCAAATACACCTCAAATATATCAAGACGCCTATGGTATTACATGGGGTAATCGAAGGAGGTTCTCGTAAATTTTTAAATTGGTATAAAAAACAATTCCCAGTACTTTCAATTTAGGAGCAACTAGAGGTATCAATGTCATTCCAACATATACTGTTAGGAAAGCGGGGTGTTCATTGATATGCAAGGAACTCCCTCCGAGGACCGGAAACCCCCGACTCTTTGATTATTTTGCATGCTTCTATCCCTGTCCATCAAATACCGGACGTGGGACCAAATTGTGTATGACATATATTGGCACTCCCATGGCTCAGGTTCTGATCAAGAAACAAGAACGTTTTTTCTCGGCTCTCCTGGTCTCCTCCGTCGAATCATCAAATGTAAGGTACATGTTTGCGGTAACACTTCACTGATTGGGGTACACATAAGTTACTCGCTTATTCATTCCCTATCTTAAAATCCATATATCTTTGATACCACTATAGCTACCTTTCAACGCCTAATAACTACCTACAAAGCAGAATTTTGAGTGGAAATGTTCAATTTGACTTCTTTCTTCAAAGTAATCTCCTAGAAAACACCTCCACTACTTGTGCTCCGTGATGGTGGGCCTAAGTTACGTGTTTTTCCAACGAAAAAAAAAAATTCCCCGAATTGATGTTCTGGAAATGTAATTAGACAATTCAAATTCTTTGAATTAAGTGGAATCCTTCAGTCAGCTCATCAAGATCAAACATGTCACATATACTCTAGTCGGTATTCGGTTCTCCAGAACATATCCATGCATGTATATATGGCATACCCTAACCAATTGACCAAAACGTCGACCTCCTTCCAAAAAGAACCTTCTATCTTAAATGAGACCGTGATTATTCATGTCGCCATTCGCCTCGTACGAGCGTAAGCACGCCCCCGAGTCATGGTTCTTGGAAGATCACTCTGAGAATAGGTCTGTCCGCTTTCAAAGAGCCAGAGTCACTATCTGTAAATTATCCTTTCTTTCGGCATTCGCCTTATACATATAAAATTGACGTTCGGCCTTTATCTTGAACTTATTTTATCTTGGGACAAGTGTGCCTAAGAGACCAAACTTCATTTTTAACTTAACTGCTTGTGATTTGCGTTCTTTCTCTACATCAAAGTCACGACCAACAGACTCAAATGGTGAAAGCGTTTGGAGGTTGAAGAAGATCTTGTTGCTATTAGTTGTATATCCGGTCACATGACCTGACGAACTTGTTCATGAATGTTACTCGTTGCAATTCGAGAACACCATTTATGCGAGTTGCGTACATTGTCTGCACCTGAACCCAGACTATGCCGTCGAAAGCCTGCAAGTCTCATACAATGAACATTTGCCAGCACCATTTTCCAAGAAGCCCCCAAAAGTGACCCTTGCTTTCTATATTTATTATACGACTGGCAACTTCGAAGTTTACCCAAGTACAACACTTGACCATGTTACAAATACTCCGTTGCTGGTTGTATGGGGCTTGGCTGGAAGCTACTGAGTATGAGTAATTGTTCGCGCCAAGCCGTGAAAGAGCAAGAAAAAAAAAAAAAAAAAAAAAAGGAAGAAAAAACATGACTACTAACCACATGCGAGACAAACACGTAATGAAGGCAACAATTAAACACAATCGAAGTCAGCCAGGCCTCAATTCGTATTCCACCGACTCTTTCCTGGATAATCAACTGAGAAATCAATCTCATCAAAGCATTTAAAGATGAAAAATGAAAAATGGAGCCCTCTCTGGTGCTCTCCGCAACCGCTTTCTGGCTTTTCAAAATTATCTAACCGATCATTCACCCTGTTGTGCGGCACTGTCCTGTCGCGAGCGCGCTTTCCTGCACCTGTTGCTGGTTCCTGTGGGATCCGACATTTTATCTTTTTCATCAGTGCCGGGTAACTGCAGCTGCGGCGCCCCACGCAGTTCTGGTGGAATTTTTTTCCGGTTTCGCCGTGCTGCTCTCTTGTGCAATAAACATCTGTCTGTCACAACAGATGCACTAGTTTTGTCAATATCGCCTAACTTATTTCTTTCTATATCATCAAATCACTGATCTTCTTGAAGAACTAGTTCCTCATAATTTTTGGTTCTCTTGTTGATTTGCTCTTCTCTTGTTCCTGCAACCACTTCTCACCACTTAAGCATCTGCTCAAGTTGTGCTCTCCACCCCAGCAGCATTAATTTGATCGAAACATCTCCCATTACACTCCAAGCCGGATCTGGTACTTGACAACCCCCACCACCATGGATAAATCCAAAATGAAGTCGATTCTACCCAAACCCTCCGGGCCAATACTGGCATCTCCGGGCCCCATGATGCCCAACAAGAGGAAATCGGTTTCTTCCAGTGAATCATACCCCAAAAGGCCCAAACAGCGGTCTTCTCCAGCACCAAGCTACTCCAGCTCAATGCTCGACTCGGCGCAGTTGTCTCCTGACGAATGTGACACAAAAGACGCCGATTCACACTCGCTGAAACAGGCCCGGCCCGTCACCAGTTGCACCTTCTGCCGGCAGCACAAGATCAAATGTAACGCGTCTCAAAACTTCCCGGCGCCTTGTACGAGGTGCAGCAAGTTGGGGCTCAAGTGTGAGATTGACCCCCAGTTCAAACCCAAGAAGGGCTCGCAGATCCAGATGTTGATTGGCGACGTGGAGGAACTCAAGGCCAAGATCGAAATGCTCTCGAAAAACGAAAGCTTGTTGACCCAAGCGTTGAACCAGCACAACAGGAACTTCATGCAAGCTGGCTCTTCGCCGCACTACGCTGCCTCATTCCAAGGGTTTCCCAATAGGATGCCTCATGCAACGCAAAGTACCCCCACTTCTGCCATTGAACAAATCACCGGCCATGTTGCCTCTCCCCTCACGAGGCCGCAAGGTTCATATAGCTATCCATCGCATTCTGGAGTAGTGGTCAACGACGCCACAGGCCCCGCTTCGGCGGTTACCAACTTGAACCGTGTGTTGGCCATTGATTCTGCTGACAACTCGCCTGCCACACATATGAGTGACACCAGATTTAAGGACGATGAGACTCCTGAGCCCGAGCAAAAGCCCTCCGTGGTGTATTCGGAATTCATCCTCGGCAACGTGCGTCTTCCCTTGAACAAGGCGGACGAACTTCACGACAAATTCATGACCAAACTAATGCCCTTCATGCCCATCATCTCGTCTAATAATGCCACCCAGCTATATTCCAACTCCCAGCTTTTGTTCTGGACAGTTATGCTCACAGCCTCACTTTCGGAACCCGAGCCCACGTTGTACATGTCGTTGGCGTCGTTGATCAAACAATTGGCCATTGAAACCTGCTGGATTAGAACCCCTCGTTCCACCCACGTGATCCAGGCTCTCATTATTCTTGCCATTTGGCCGTTGCCCAACGAGAAGGTTCTCGATGACTGCTCTTACCGATTTGTTGGATTGGCCAAGAACCTCTCGCTCCAATTGGGGTTGCATCGGGGCGGCGAGTTCATCCAGGAGTTCAGTCGAACCCAGGCCAACCTTGGCCCGGACTCCGACCTCTGGCGGACTAGATCTTGGCTTGCGGTGTTCTTTTGTGATCATTTCTGGTCCTCGGCGCTTGGCTTGCCGCCCTCCATTAACACCACTGACTACCTACTTGAAAACGCCCGTATTGATAGCACGCTTCCATCCAACTTCAGGTCGTTGATTTCCTTGTCAATTTTCCAATGCAAGTTGGTCAATGTCATGGGCATCTCTGTCACGAGATCCGACGGGTTGCTTGAGCCGCTGAATCGTGCCGCCTCCTTGAATATCCTCGACCGTGAACTAGAACGGCTCAAGTTCAAGCTCAATGTCATGGACGGATCTGCAGTGGAGATCTACTATCTTTACTTGCGGCTAATGATCTGCTGCTTTGCGTTTTTGCCAGGAACTCCAATCGAGGACCAGGTCAAGTATGTCAGCACGGCGTATTTGTCTGCCACGCGGATCATCACCATCAGTTCACAAATTTTAAGTTCAAACTCCATCTCCTTGATTGAGCTCCCCATCTATGTCAGACAAGCCATCACGTATTCCGCTTTTCTCTTATTCAAACTCCATTTGTCACGCTACCTCATTGATAAGTATGTTGATAGTGCTAGACAGTCGATTGTCACCGTTCACCGACTCTTTAGAAACACGCTATCCTCGTGGAAAGAGCTTCAGAACGATATCTCAAGAACCTCCAAGGTGCTTGAGGACTTAAACATCGTGCTCTACACGTACCCCGAAATATTCATCCCAAGCACCACCCCAAACTCAGGAGGCAGTATAATTAGTCGCATGAGGTCTCATTTGACGGCGTCTTTGTTTTACGATCTTGTCTGGTGCATCCACGAAGCGCGCCGGCGCAAACTAGCAAACAAAAATGGTCAGAAAGACTTTCCCAAAATCAAAACTGAACCTGAAGACAGAGAAAGCGGTGCAAGACCACAACCGCTTCCGTTCTATAATCAAATCACCAAGGACGATTTCAAGACCATCACCACAACTACCCCCAATGGTACAACCATTACGACATTGGTTCCAACTGATCAAGCCCTACATCAAGCCAGGAGCACACAAGAGCGCGGGTCAAATAAACCTTTGGAGATTAATGGAATTCCGCTTGCCATGCTTGAAGCTACGGGAAGTACGAAAGATTCCAACGCGGCCAACTACCCTGCTAATGCCCTTCCGCAGTTCCCTGACGACGACAAGGATATGCAGAATAACAGAACCAATGCTTTTTCGCACCCCACCGACATCCCCATGGAAATACCACAATACCAGCCGGTTGCTGGGGATAATGTCCCTTCGCGTCAAAATACCCCAGTTCAATTTGACTTGAACGGAGACGATGCCAGGCTAAACTTGGGTCTGTACCCTTACAATACAAATACGGTGGGTGGATCTGGAATGGCGGACCAATTAGACAGTTTTTTCCAGCAACAATCTCATGGCTGGCTTAATAATAATGGGCAAGATGACGACTTTCTTGGATGGATTGATGTGAATATGATCCACGAGAAGTAAATATCGATATGTAAATAGACGGGTATATTAATGATCACAA
>JAJMAK010000268.1:0-23010 GCA_030572615.1 Metschnikowia lachancei | reverse complement strand
CCGCGTGGTGAAGGTGAGTCCGAGGCGTCACGGCGGATCAAAACAGAGCTTTTGGTGCAAATGAATGGTGTGGGCAACGACTCAAGCGGAGTTTTGGTTTTGGGCGCCACAAATATTCCATGGCAGTTGGACGCGGCTGTGCGTAGACGGTTCGAGAGAAGAATCTATATTGCTTTGCCTGACGCTGAGGCCCGTAGACGGATGTTTGAGTTGAATATTGGCGATGTGCCCTGTGAATGTTCTCCACAAGACTTACGTGTATTGGCAGATATGACCGACGGGTACTCGGGCCACGATATAGCTGTGGTAGTTCGAGATGCATTGATGCAGCCTATCCGTAAAATCCAGCAGGCGACACACTTCAAGAGGGTTGGAGAAAATGCTGACAAACTTACACCGTGCTCGCCTGGAGATGCCGGTGCCACGGAAATGAGCTGGCTCGATATTGGCACCGATGAGCTCCAGGAGCCAGAATTGACTGTTAAGGATTTCATCAAGGCCATCAAGAACAACAGACCGACGGTCAATGCACATGATATCGAGAACCATGTTAGCTTCACCAACGACTTCGGACAGGAAGGTAATTAAAAATAGTATATTGAATAGAACACCACAGAGAATAGAATTAGAGCAAAGATATATGTTATGGGAATAACATTAAAGGACAAGAAAAGAGAAGATAAAAAGGGTCCCAATGGTCAAATAAGTTGAAATGAGAAATTTTATCGTATTTATGATACCTGATTCATCATAAATGGTATTGGATGTATTGATAATGATATTTTTAACATCAAAAAGGCTTGTACCTTTCGAAAAGTCATACTGATTTCTTTTAAAACATGACCAACCAAACCTAGGCTTGCTAGATGCTTCATAACTTCATAGTCGGGTGATATCTAAACCTTAGTCTTCACATTCATCTATCAAAATTACAGCAATTGTGTGGTAGCAACCAATAGTAGACCAACATTTGTAGCTTCAAGTCACATCTGATAAGAAAAATATCACAAATTATATGTTGGTCACTATGATAATCAAATCTCTCGAGCATCCATTTGTATCTTACTTCTTACGGTCGAAACTCGCACATTAGCAATTCAAGTAGACACATGTGTCTTGACCAAGTAATTCACAGAACTATTTTTGTTCAGTGTTGTTAATATCAAAATGTTCTCTATGTTCATATTACATACACCTGTTAAGTTTATTATAATTCGTCCTACGATCTACCTGGAGACCTCTCCCTGATCCTCCAGGCAAACAAATCCTCCTCTACTTCCTCGGCCTTTCTCTTTTCGGTCACTGTCTTGATTTTATTGGCAAATAAGTCTTCGTCCTCATCTTCGTCCCGCGCGTACGTACCACGACCACGTGTATCATCCAAATCCCTTCTTGATGGACGTGGCTTTGTACGGTCTGGCTCTCCGTGGAGTAAATAGTACCTGGAATATGCAGCAGCGTTTCTAACTTTCCGATCAGACTGCAACGCTTGCCTGATATATAACACCACCGAGCTTGAATCCTCATCCATCTCAGATTCCTTTTTTTCTTCTATCTCAGCCTTTTTCGCTTCAAACAAATCCAGACCCTCGGCCATTTCCTTTAGGTGTTTCTGGTACTTGTAAAACGGTATGGAGTCCGAGTACAGCTTTGCTTTACGCTCTTCCACCAACACATCTAGGTATGCCTGAGAAAATACAACAGCGGGGTCACTTTCTTCGCTTGCGGTGTTTTCCACCTCAGGCCAATGTTCGCTTAACCTTTCAAGTGCCTGTAGAGCGTCTGCGTGTGTATTGAAGATGATGTTTGCGTTGGAATCGTCAATCCACTGTACCCTGAACCAAATGGATTCGTCTACACGATGATATTCGAGTTCTCCGGATCCACTGGGGCCCTCCGAGTCGTGGTTGAGGTATAAATCAACAAATGCACTGATCTCTTCCGTGGACAAGTTGTCCACACCTCTGACATGGACAGCATTGGGACGTAAAGTCTCTGCTGTGCCATTCACGATAACCTCCACCTCCTGTTTTGCAAGTAGCTCTTTCTGCTGTTTTTCCACGTCGATGGTGCGGGTCATAAATCCCCCATATGGTGCTGGCTCCATGGTAAATATGGTGTATTGCAAGCTTTCTCGTGTGCGCAGTTATTGTTGCAGTCAGTCTTGCAATATCCAAGTCTTTTTTGGAGTCGAAGTGCGAGGCCGCACCAGAGTGGATCTGGCCTTCTGGTCGCCTGATGAAGGTCAGTGATATGGTAAGACAAAGCTGGTATTTATGTTTGATCTCTTCAAGAGAAATTTGTTCATTTATTCCAAAGAGAGAAAAGAAAAGAAATAATGAAATAAAACTGACCTAACAGCTTGGGTTTGTCTTGTGGTTGAATTCCGAGGAACTCCTAATTTTATTGTAGGACTAGAGTGTTATTGGCCTGTAATAAGTATTGCTTCCATACGGAGAATATCTTGAGGAAAGAGGAATACAAACGATTAAAAGGTTTTGAATCTGGTTAGAATTCCCGGGAATTTGAATTAATGGGTTCAAATACCATTATTTGACCAAAGTATGGATCCAAAATGTATTTTTGCACTTGTTAAATAGTCTCCTACTCCGCATACAGATTCTGGTCTTCACTCTTAGGAAAGAGGTGTGAAAGCATGAACTTTATTTAGAGCGAAAGGAAAAGAAAGTTGAAGCTAATGTTTTTTCCTAGCATCCAAAGACATGAGAAACATAGCAAAGAGTATATCTAATGGAAGCACGAATGCCCAATAATTAGCAGAAAAAAAGCTTCAGTTCTCAAATTCACTTGCATGTAGCAGATCTGTGAATGCCAGATTTGTTGTAAGGAAACAAATTCTTCTCTTTACAGGAACCTGTTTTCTAGGAACAGTCCAAAAAATCCCTATTTAATACATTTCATTCATCGTTACGTACTTCTCATACTTACATTGACTGAGCACCATATCACCTATTGAAAATATATCATTTGTACATAGTGGGCTCTTTTCTGAACACATCTGTTAATATAGCCAGTAAGACTCCAGACGCAGTCAATAGTAAAGAAAGCATAAATGCCCCTTTAACGAGTCTCCTTAACTTCCTGAACACATCCCCTTAAACACCAGTCTAAAAGTCTGCGACCAAAAAACCAAAGTTCTTGGAAACATACCTGGCGAAACACCATTTTAGATATTTCCACTCGTAACGTTTTATCCTTTCGAGAAATATTTGCTCACAGTTGTATTCGATTGCCTGATTCCTTTCAGTTCATCTGTCCGAACATTAGTTAGCTGGGTCCATAAAATGAAATGTGCTCAGGCTACATTAGTGTTTTCTCTGATGAAAAGTACATTATTGCAACGGATGAATATGTCACCGATCTTGTCGCCAGCTTCACCCTTTGCAGAAGCTTCACCTTCCGTAGCTTCATTGTTTACATCCTTCACCACCTCAACGGTATCCTCCAACTGTAGATTCATGTAATTGTCAATAGCCACAAGCGTGCCCTTGTATTCCAACTTGTTCCATTTCAAACGCACAACCACAGGCTTGTTTAGGAGCGTTTTCAAAAACGGTTTGGGATTAATCGGCTGGAACTGGTTTGGTTAGTATATACATATGTGAGGTAACCAGGGAAACTGGAGGAAAAGTTCGACCCACACATACCGAAGACATTTCAGATCGAGTTTGTTGCTTTGATCGAAAAGAAAAATAAAAAGAAAATTGAAAGTGAAAGCAAGAAAGACCGAAGTTTTGCTTATTTGTTGGAGATCTGGTTCTTGGCTTATTGGGTTTTCATGTGAGATGTCGCGATGCAACCACCTTACAGTATTGGCCAGAAATTCGCACCAAGTTTGGCAGGGCCTCAGCGAGCACGACGGTGAAATAATGACTGATGTAAATATATATTACCCCTAGAGATATAGCTTACAATTTCATGATATCTTTTTATAACTAGAAAACAGGATATAGTAGCATTAAAAAGGCACATTTTATATATATTAGATGGTGTTGCGAATCTCGGATAAGCAGACGGACATTCTGCACGAATTGGCTAAGACCGTCCAAACCGGTAAATTCAGACCTTATGGACGCAAATTCTTGGAACTCATTGCCAAGAATGAAGGTTGCGAATACCCCTGTAGCAGCAAGCAGATTCGTGAAACGTTCTTCAAGAACATGCGCAATCAGAAACTCAAGGCAATGATCGGAGGTTTTGGCGACTCAGTCGAAGACCTCATCGATAGAGCTAACGACTTGATCGATGTAGGTATCATATACGAGTTTCTGGCGACAACGAACCGATTCACATTTAGCACGCTAGTGTCTTGAAGTCACCAGGGCCAAGCAGCCAACGCAGCCCGCGGAGCGGAGTCCAGGACCACTACAAATTGCAAATAGTTTCATCTTCATATTATCTTTTACATCGGATAAATCTTTCTATTAAAAAAGCCACATGCAAGTCAGCTCCCACATAGGGCTCCTTAAAAAACATAATAAGTTATAGCTAATAACAAGTGAATACACAGTTCTTCTTTTCCGCTTCCTCTTTGCTAGTACACCTTGACCAGGCCAGAAGCAGTGACGGGGCCCTCGGCGCGCACTCGCTTCCGCGTTGTCTTTTTTCAAGCCGGGCCACCATCAGTGTGGGTTACGTCTCACTACGTATTCGATAAATACACTCTAATTTCTTCACAAAGAACTCCACCACCAACCAAAAAAGACACAACTGCCCTCCAAAATCACCAGAAATGTCTCTACCGGTAGTACTCGCAACGGGTGCAGCCATCCGTTTTGTGTTGCCCACGCTATTCCCTCAAATCACAGACGTCCTAGCTGCCACTGCTGAGGTGTCTACACCCATAGATTCATTCCGGTCGCTTAGAGAGGCATTTTTCTACTTGGATCATGGCATAGACGTATACGATGGCACCATTGTACATCACCCGCCGTTGTTTGTATCGTTGATGAAAATGCTCAACGATGTTGCTGGGCCATCCTATAACGACGCGTTGTTTTCGCTTCTTTATACCTTGACAGACGTGGGGATCGCATATAAACTCACCCAGTTGAACTCGTGGTATAACGCGTATCATTCGAGAAAGACAGGCCGGAAGCTTGTGGCTGTCAGCTCCAGCTTGATTGCCGCGTTTTATCTCTTTAACCCATTATTGATATTGACTAACTGGTCTCATTCGACGGCCATCTTCACATACTTTTTGGTTGTGGAACTGTTGGTGCAAGCCGTCATCGATAAAAACATCTATAGGGGAGCAATTGCTTTGGGGGTTGCGGCATACTTATCTTTCAGCCCTATTTACTTGATTGTGCCCTATTTGGCCTTGGCGTATGCTGTTGCACCTATTCGTGAATGGACGTCGCAGATGGTAAAGACCCTGGTGATATTCTTTTTCTCTGTGACATCCTTGCTTTTGATCTCCCTCATGCTTTACCCGCTGGCAGATTTCCTCTACCTGTGTTACTGGTCGGTGATTCTGTTCGAAAAGATCACCCCTAATTTGGGGCTTTGGTGGTATATTTTCACCGAGATGTTTGAGTTCTTTACTCTGTTGTATAAGGGCATCTTTAACCTATACAGTTTCATTTTTGTTGTGCCATTCACGCTCAGATTTTTCGAGTATGCTAACGATAGGAAATCCGGTGACTCGTTTTTTGCATTTGCTCTTTGTTTCCTCTGGATATCCTTTTCCAAGCCCTACCCCATAATTGGAGACCTTGGCCTTTCCATTTCGATCCTTCCGATCTTCAAAAATACTGTCATTACCCATGCCAAGTTCTTGTTCATTACTACGCTCATGCTCATAACGTGCTTGCTCTTATCACCTATTTTCTACTACTGCTGGATTGTGTTGGGCAACGGAAATAGCAATTTCTTCTATAGTATGAGTTTGGCTTGGGGTGTGGTGCATGTTCTAATTTTCTTGGATCTCATTTGGGGCAGATTGACCTTTGAATACATCGAGACCAATGAAGTTGAAAAGGATGAGAACCTCAGGCTAACGCAAATCTAATGTCATGACATACGAGAAAATCCGGAAAGAAGCAACGTGTTATTCTTGTGCGGATTGGTCTGTATGTTTTTTTTTTGTTAGGCACGATCACACTTAATATGTGTCCCTTGGATGAAATGCCAATGGAGATAGGTCTTTCATTTGATTATGGGCACAAGGAGTCTGTGCTCGACAGAGTAAATTGATAATGGTTTTGAAGGGCATGAATTATTCCTGGATAAGCTTGTGATACTCAATATTAATTAACATGGAGGCATGTAAAAGTTAGGAATTAATATATGAGACTGGATCTTAATATAACCGGATACTTTGTAAGGTTCTAGATGCAGAAAAAGAAACAAATTGGCTTGGGTAGTTTTTGGCTTTATTACTGGATGCATTAATTCTCTATTGTTTGAGAGAGCCCAGTAATAAACTTTAGTAGAGCACTGACATTTCTTGAATTATAAACTCAAATTTTCTCCTCGCAAAAAGCTACAGGAGACACCGACCAAGCTTCCAAATAAAATTATCATAATGACGATAAGAAGAAAGCCATCTTTTGTTGACCTCACCTCACGAATTACAAGAGATTACGGTTATCTGCGAGGAAGGTTAGGCAAGAGCATCAGGAAAACAAACCTCCAGCGACAAACCTCCAGCGGGCTCTCAACTTATGCAATGTCACTCATAAGATTCAATTTCAATCTGAAATATTAAACTCCAATTAGCCTTTTGCAGTGGTCATCTCAAACTGGTCCTTGGGCCCTTAATATCTTAGTATAGCCACAGTTTAGACAGAAATCAGAGCCTTCTCACCAAGAACACACACACAAACAATAATTTGTTCCAAGCTATTCTCGTTCCTTTTTTAAACCAGTTTCAAGTTTTACCTAATCGAAAAGTCTACCTTAATCCCCCAAATAATCACCATCTTTCCATCTTTTGCCTGTGGTTTAATTCCCGTGGCTGCAATCATTTCTCTCGCAGCCTAGCCCAACACACCGCACCGCACTACACCATGCGCTTTCACTGATCGGGTCTGATACTCTCACGTGACCCACAGCCAATCACCGGCACCATTTTTCGCATTTCCGTTAACTACACCACAGGCCAAAAAAAAAAAAAGACCCAATACTGAGACTCACTGAACCTCATTTAGACAACAAACGTCCATTTCGTTCACAACACACACACAAATTAAACCATGTTGTCCCGTGTATCTGCCCGTGCATACAGCACTGCCCCAGTAAAGTTGGTGTCGCGAGATGCTGCTGGGTCTTTGTCCACGCTTTCTGCCGTTGTTGGCAACGCCGGATCCAAGACCGGTAAGGCTGGTGTGGCCCACTTGTTGTCCAAGTACGGATTCCTCAACACCGAGACCAAGTCCGCCTTGAGATTCACCAGAGAGTCTGAATTGCTCGGAGGCTCTTTCTCCTCGTACGTGACCAGAGACGCTGTGATCTTGTCTGCTCAATTTTTGAAGCAAGACTTGCCTTACTACGTTGATGCCTTTGCCAGTGTTTTGGCCAAGCCATCTTTCAGACCCCACGAGTTTGTAGAGACGGTTTTGCCTGTTGCCCGTGCCGAGAGCGCTGCTGCTCACGCCGATAATGCGTTTGTTGCGCTTGAGGCTTTGCATGCCCTTTCCTTCAGAAAGGGCTTGGGTCAACCTTTGTACTACACCGACGCACAAAAAGTCACCTTAGATGACGTTACTGCGTTTGCCGCCGAAGCTTACACTGCAGGCAACGTCCAACTTGTAGCCTCTGGTGTAAACCAAGACGACTTGGCCGGCTTTGTCGCCGAGTCTGCCTTCAGCGAGTTGGCTCCAGGTGCTTCTAAGGCTCCTGCCGTCAAGACATACACCGGCGTTGAGTCCAGAATTACCGCCAGCGGTCCTTCTTACGCCGCCATTGCCGTGCCTGTGGCCACCAAGGACTTCGCAAAGTACGAGGTCTTGTCTGCCGCTGCTGGTACCTCCGTGTTGCCAGGTGTTGCCTCTCCATTGTCCAAGATCCCAGGTGCTGACTCTAAATTGTACAAGTATCAGGATGCTGGTTTGTTCGTTGTTTCTGTCCAAGGTGCCGATGGTTCCGTTGTTGCTGAGGGTATCAAGGCTGCCAAGAAGGCCGTGTCCTCGATCTCTGCTGCCGACTTGACCAACGCCACTAAGGCCGCACAATTGTCTGTTGCTTTGCAAGAGTCCTTCGAGTTCCCTCACGACAATGCCGTTTCCGCCGACAGCGGTAAGGGTGCTAAGTTGGGCGCGTTCAACTACGTCGCCGTCGGAAACACTGACGTTTTGCCTTACGCCGACGAGTTGTAATAGACACGTTAATCCTCGCATATCTCCCAACTCCTCCCTAAGATGAAGTAGCCACCGCATGACGTCTTTATTTTTTACACAACGCATAAAAAGAATAATAAATCTAAAAACAGAACTAGAACATTATAACACGGGTAGTTTCTTAATTTAATTTTAGTAGGGTTTGTTCATATTTCTTTCGTTCAAGGTATTGTTCATTTATTCTAAACCATCCTGCACACAGTCGTCCATCTACTCATCCTGCGGGTGTGAAGACCGAGCGAAATCTTCATAATAAAAGTCTACGCCAAACATCCTAATCAACCTTTGTAACAACAATATGTCTGACGTCGAAGAACCCTACAATGAAGGTCACGAAAACTTCGAGGACTTTGATGCACCTGACCATTTCTCCGATGATGAGTTTGCTGACCCAGAACCAGTCGGAACCCAACAAAACGATGCCGATGCGCAGATGAAAGCTGAGGATGGCAGAACTATTGTTAATGGTGGTTATAGTGAAGCTGACGCCCAGATGCGTGTACGTACAGCAAAGGCATTGGCCATTCCCCGTGAAGAACGGACAACCACGCCGTACATGACGAAATACGAGCGTGCTAGAGTTCTCGGTACTCGTGCGTTGCAGATTTCGTTGAACGCACCAGTTTTGGTCGATATCGAGGGAGAAACTGACCCTTTGCAAATCGCCATGAAGGAGTTGTCCCAGCGTAAGATTCCATTGGTTCTCAGACGTTACTTGCCCGATGGATCTTATGAGGACTGGGGCTGTGACGAATTGATCATCGAGCACTAGGAATAACAAAACGAACAACAACAAGAAAAAGTGAGGCCACCATATATGTGCCAGTAAATAATGATAAAATGTAAAAAATCTAGAATTCCATTTTTGGGCATAGATCTTTTTGAGGCCAGACATTTAACCAGAACCATCCATAACCAAAATAACGATTTCAAAATTACCCCCTTTAAAAGTCGATAGCTTATTGTTTCCCCTTTTATCGATGTTGAAAGAAAAGGAACGAACGTGTCTTTGAAAAGGACTGCCGTGGAAAATATGACCACCTCAAGTAAATGATGATAAAATGTACCACCCAGATCTTAATGCTTGTATATCATGCCCTCGGTTAACCCCTCATTTCTATGCCTATACCAACAGAAGCATATTTTTATACAAGTGTTCATTCAATGTATGCGTTGATCCAGTTCAGAGCATTAAATAACTTCTTTCCATCCATTTGCTCTCTCACAAAGCCCTCCACAAGAGCATCAAATGATGCCCGGGATAAACGATGGTCACCGGACCCGATATCGCCGAGTTGAACGGAGCAACACGCCTCCTTCAACTCTTCCACATCGATGAGTAAGTTGTTTTTGTTTTCGTCTTTGGTAAATACTCGGAGAGCGTTGGTGATGGTTGTTCTATCATCGAATTTCGCCAATTCTCCGGCGATTATCTGGGAGAACTGTGCAAAAGAGATCAGCTCGTTATTTCCCAACATTGATTTCAAAACATTTTCTGCGGGGAGCTCCATCCCCAAAGTCTTATACATGTTTGCCAAATCTGACACGGTGATTTTGCCGTCCTTAGATTCACTGTCTATTAAGGTGAAGGCATTACGGACTTGTGATTTTTGTTCGTTGGAAAGCGAAAGAAGCGAAGACATTTTGTGGAGTTTTTGAAATTATTGTTCGAAACTGTCAATAAATTCACCAGTACTAGTGTAGAATGTGACTTGTGAAGGTGCTGTTTTTGGTATATTATAGTGTCTTGTTTTGTTTTTGAGAGTCTTTGAGTACCTGTAGAGTTTGATCGTTTGAAAGATATTTCAAATATGTCGTATCAACCTTGGCGCTTTGTGAACTTGGATGTTTTGGCTTTTTTAGTGTGTGATGATTTTTGTTATTGTATTTGCGGGTCAAGTATCCAGTATCGAGAATATCGTTACAACGGTCCAGTCTGGTCGTGAAGATTGTATTATTATAATCTGAGGTGCGGTGCGGCGGTGGTGTCAGAAAAAAAAAATACATACACTGCTGTGAATAAAGAACACGAGAGCCGTTGGCTGTCAGAATTTACAGCCTTTTGTGTAAAAGGTTTTGTGGAGGCATACCACTCCCAAACTTCGCAATTATATATAAATATGAGGACGCGCTCATTTCTTCTGAATTTCTCACCACCTCTTCTTTTTTCTCTCTCTTTCTGATTATTCTGTTAGTTTTTTTTATATTAGTTTCTTTTCCTTGGTTCCTATCTTCTCGGCTGCAACGTCCTGCGCTTGGGGGCATTTCTCACGGTGGTGAGGCCGGAGATCCGCTTATACGCAGCTTCGTGCAGCACGGCTTAGTCGAGACGTCAACACTCACTTTTTTGTCTCTTTTATTCATAATTATCAGATCCCACATAATATTAGCATTATTTTTTCATGGAGGAGGGATCACTTTATAACCAGCCGATTGTCATCGACAACGGGTCAGGGAACATCAAGGCGGGGTTCGCAGGAGAGGAAAAGCCCCGCAGCTTTGCCCCGTCTTTTGTAGGACGCCCCAAATATCAAAAAATTATGGCCGGGTCACTGTTGTCTGCCATCGAGGAAAATGCACTTAAATATAACAATACCCAAACTTATATAGGAGACGTTGCTCAGAAATATCGTGGGCTACTTCGCCTTTCTTATCCGTTGGAACATGGCGTTGTCACCAACTGGGATGATATGGAACGCGTTTGGCATTACACTTACTCACGTCACCTAAAGGCCGCCCCTGAGGACCACCCGTTGCTTATAACCGAGGCGCCGTTGAATCCACGGGCCAACCGTGACCAGATGTGCCAGGTATTGTTTGAGACTTTTGGTGTTCCGTGTGCCTATATCTCGATCCAGGCGGTGCTTTCTCTTTACGCGTCAGGCCGTACCACGGGTGTGGTAGTCGATAGTGGAGATGGCGTCACACATATAGTTCCTGTTTATGACGGGTTTTCCATGCCGTCTTCCATCAAGAGGATGGATGTTGCCGGCCGTGATATCACAGAAAACCTCGCGTTTAATATAAGGAGAATGTCTGGTGTGTCGCTACAATCAAGTTCAGAATTGGACATTGCTCGTATAATCAAGGAAAAGTGCTGTTACGTGTCCAAAGACCCACAACGAGACGAAAAAATGTACCACGGCGTTCCCTATTCCCACTACTTGTCACCTGGGGTAGCCAGCGGCATCAATCATGAAGGTTCCGAACTTTTCACCTCATATAAGCTTCCAGATGGTCAGACTTTGAATTTGGGAGTGGAACAATTCAGGGCACCCGAAATACTATTTAATCCGCAACTCATCGGAAGCGAATCTCCTGGTATTCATGAGCTCACAGCTTTGGCTATTTCCAAAACAGATCTAGATTTGAGGCCAGAGCTCTACCAAAATATCATTTTGTCCGGAGGGACAACACTAATTCGAAATATTGGGGACAGATTGATCTCTGAACTCAAGCAACAACAAAGTATCCTGACAAACACAATCTGGGGCTCGCGCTTGAACACTACAAAAGACTCACGTATGAAGATCAAGATTTACGCGCCACCCGAAAGGAAATATAGTACGTGGATTGGCGGGTCGATTCTTGCCGGGCTTTCGACGTTTAAGAAGATGTGGGTCACGGCTAAGGAGTACGAGGAAGATCCAGATGTGGTTCATCGTAAATGTATGTGATTTCATATTAGAAAAGAAAATGAATATACGAAGGGAACTTATAATTTCAAGCTTGACAAACAATCCAACCAACAAATTTACAAACCACATCAACTTTGCAGCTTGAAAAAGAACCCATATAGAATCTCACTTAGATGCAGTAGTATCTGTCTCCGAAATCACCCAAACCAGGAACAATGAACTTGTCGTCATCCAATTTTTCATCAATACCACCAGTGATGATCTTAACATCGGGGTATTTCTCGTGGAACGCCTGGATACCTTCAGGTGCAGCCAATAAGTTCAAGAAAAGGATGCGCTCAGCCTTAACACCTCTCGAGAGCAACACCTCCACCGCCATCATGGCACTACCACCAGTTGCCAACATTGGGTCCAACAAAAACACATATCTTTCGCTGATATCCCCAGGCAACTTTTCATAAAATAACTTGGGCAATGCAGTCTCCTCATCTCTTTGAATCAAAATTTTTCCGATCTTGACCGATCTGCAGCAGTCCCTCAAGCCCATTTCCATGGACTCACCAGCACGGACAATAGACACACCACAGATCTTTCCCAAGAAGCGAGCACCGTTATAAATCTGGTCACCATGGCATTTGATGGTAGCCTCTTCTACAGGCAATTGGTTCAAACCTTCCTCGACCAAGAGTCTGATGATTCTGTCCGCGTAGAAGACAAAGTCACCTCTTTTGGTGGTTTTGTCTCTAATAATCGAGTACAAACCTATGAGCTGGTTTGTTTGAGGCAATAAAATCACGTTTTTGTTTTCGGTAGCCATTGTTAAAGCTTGTGCTATTGTTTAAGATCGAGAAAGATACGAAGGTTTATGGGCAACGTGCATGGAAAAAAAGTTACCTTATGTACGTATCGATGAGTTAAATGCAGAGCAAAATCAGACAGGGCTGGAATCGATTTTGACAACAAATGGCAATAATTGCATGATGGATGAGGGGTAGGGGGCTGACGTAAATAAGGCTACTGGTGCAATTATTTATTTCTTCTTCTGTTTTGTTTATTTAATTAAACTTTTCAGAACGATGTGGTTCAGACAAAGTCCGGAATCCGCTGATAAGGAGCGCGGTCGAAAACTGTGATTCTAAAGCTTCTTCAGTCTACCAACCATTAAAAAGGAAAAAAAGGAAAAAAGGGGAAAAAGGAAAAAAAAAAAAAAGGAAAAGTAGAAAACAAAAATATTTTGAAGTTTCTGGCTGGATTAAGTTCGAATGCAAAAGGTGTGGAGAAATTCTAGCAAATGAAGTGAAATTCCACATTTATTCAAGCGAAAGAAATTGACAATTCTCTGAATGGAAGCTTCCTACCTACAATGTTTGGGGTATACAAAAAGCCGCAGCAATTTTTTATCATTATTATACATGGTTGCCACTATTCCTGAGGAGCAGCAAACGGGTTGCCGATCATCTCGGTGCCGTCCAAAGGAGCAAGCGTCAATAACTGTGGACCTCTTACAATGACCATTCCCAACAGGCGTGTTTGATCGGTCAAAACCGAGTCATCCTCTGGGTCTCTGAGAGTCTCAATAACATCTTCCAAGACTAAGTTCATCAACTGATCGTAGCCTTTCAACACTCCTACAACGGATCTTCCACCGATGAACTTCACCAGCACCTTTTGACCATAGTATTTTTGCAAGTCCACAATGGCTTCTCTCTTGGGTCTGTCTTGCTTAGAGCCACCAGTGGATCGCCTATCGTTTCTGTCATTTCTTCTATCGAAGTTTTTGTCGTTTCTCTTTTGAGTATTACGAGGCCTCTAAAGAAACTGTTAGTATAGATTCAGTTGGGTGTACCCCATTGCTTCGTGGGTGATAAGATATCCGAGATATAAGCGAGGTAAACATACGTGCTCCATTTTTTATGTGATGTTGTTTGTTTTTGGGGAAATCCGTTAACTTAAGATTATCAATGTTCATGTTCTTTTTCCGGTCAGACATGGAAGCGTATGGTGAGGTTTCGCGCATTTCTCCAATACAGTCTGACCCCGCTATAGCGAATCTCATAAGGTAAAGACCCCGCAAGAATCACTTCTTATTCAATGTATTTTTATTTTCAAAAATCTTGTATAAGTGTTTGGCGATTTTATTTCCAAAGATACCCGAGTGGTTAGGGATCACAGATTTAAATCAAGGGTGTGTTTACCAGGTATTTAATATGGCTTGATTGAGATGGTAAGAAGGTGCAAAAATCAACAAGTGGAATGTTCACACTAGGAAATTCCCTAGGTATTTCTATAAGTGAGTGATTATTTCAATTTAAACTAAGGATAACTTTTTTGAAGGGCTTTAAATTCTTGAGCAGCCTAATCTCCTAATATAATCACCTTATCTGGATTACTATTAATGTCTGGTGATGTGTAGAAGACTGTATCGCCGTACTTTAATCACAAAGCCTCGTTTTTATAAGGACTGAGCAACATCCTCTTATTAAACCAAGAAAGTACACCGATTGCACCAAAATCTAAAGTTTGGGAAAGGGTTTGCCTCGTTTTATATGTGCTAATATATATAATATTCACCCCGTTATAGAAATACTTTGCAAAAATCTTTGTGAACTACAGTGGTTTGATGTGCTGCGTAGATGAGAGTGAAAAGGGCAATATCCAACGATGATGCACGAATATAATTTCTTTGGCGAAACCATAAAATCCGCTTGCTTTCATATATCAACAAAAGGTGTCTGGTACTCACACCTTCTCCTTCTTTCTTTTCTTCTAGTGGTTTTGACACGTTAATACGGTGCCTCTCTAAATTAAGAGCATGTTCATAATGCATTCTACTACTGTGACACCAAATATATGCAAATCTTCCATCATCATAAATAGAACAAAACAAACGCATAATTTAATATCAAACTTGATCTCCATTGCAAAATTTGCACATTAAAACCACTCTCCCCTATTCCCGTCTGACTACCACGACTACTGACCTCGTCTCGTCTGGTCTCAGACAGGACCACAGTGCGAAACTGGTACCCCAATAGACAAAAGCACCACTGCTACAAGTTTCATCAAACCATAATTCAAAAACTAATAACGGTGTCACCAAGAGGTATATTTTCAAGGCGTCGAGAATTCATTTCTATTCATTTCTCTAGTTTATTTATCTTCCCTTTTTGTTGAAATAATGGACTTCCCCGTGTTCTTTACATCGGACTTGACTTCCGCAGAGAGAAAGATCTCGCCTGGCTGGAGCTTGGCTTACCTCAAAAAAAGACTCGAACAAACCACCGGTATCACAGCCAAATTCCAGGCTCTTCAATATTACCCTGACCGAGCCAGTAATGAATTTATAGTTTTGCAAGGGTTCGACGAAGATTCAACTTTGGTGGAGCAGTTTGGTATTGTGCCCTATAGTCGTATCCACGTCGAGGATACTGACCCCGATTCTAAACTTTCGGAGTTATACGATGAAAGCACCGACCCAGGATTCCAGCTTACGGAGGAGGAGTACGCTCGTAGAAAGGACTCTGTCCTTCAATGGAAAAAAGATCAGAAATTGGGGAGATACAACCCCCAATATGAAGAGGCCCAGCAGGCCGTGCAGAAGAAAAGCGAACATCTGGCTACAAGCATCAGCGTAGGAAACCGTTGCCGCGTGATAAATATCGAGGGAGAGCGTCGAGGAGAAGTCAAATTCGTCGGCAAAATCCCTGCTTTGGATGAGGGCAAGTCCCCATGGATAGGTATAGAATTTGACGAGCCTGTTGGAAAAAATGACGGCCTGATCGGAGACCAAAGGTTCTTTCAAGCTAGGCCTAGCCACGGCAGCTTTGTGCGGCCCAATAAAGTTGAGGTAGGTGATTTTCCAGAATTAGATCCATTTGAAAGTGACGAAGAGGAGCTTTAGCTTCAGTGGTGTTCTAATGATCGAGTTTACAGAAGAATAACTAAAGAAAAAAAAGAGGTTACTGGCTGATGTTTCATCATGAGCTAGAATCAGTGGATCATGGGTTTCGACGAGCCTTTGTTTGTTTCGATCCTAAATTCTAGAAGTTTCGATTCTGGGTCTTGGTGCAGTTGGAGATTGTCTTTAATAGAAAAGGGAATGTGAATAGGAAAGGTGTATTCCGTTAAGATGAGGAAATCAAAATGGACATCAGAGTTGGGGCTTGAACATGCTCTTCACATATTGGTTTTCCACAATGGCGTGACCAATATTTCAGGGATTGATGATTAATTTTGTGCTTGGTAGATATTATCAGGTGCTTTTACAACTTTGACACAATAGGAAATTGTTGATATGGGATTTGCATTAGAAGTGGATGAGCTTATCTCTTAATCAGGATCATTGAGCAAAACACTGGGTCTCGCGCAGTTTATTTATTAGTGACTACTCTGTACTTTTCTAAATGTTCTTATCGAAAGCACATCGAAGGTGTATGATTTTCTACAGGCGCAATGCTGTAGTGAGGTGTACATTCTTGATCTTAGTCTACTAGCTCTGCTGAAATAGATACTGGCCACTATATGGACATCTCATTATCTGATGTTTCCTGATAAGAATGGATAGGTAGGTGAACACAGTGGGACTATTTTCACGTCATTTTCGTCTTAGAAGAGAAGGAAACTCATGTTGTATGAAAAACACTTCAATCTAAATCTCTTCAAAAATTTAAGTAGGTTGTGGGAATTTGGGGTTTCTGAGATTCAAAACTTTTGCAGCTAATAACGAAAACAACAGAAGCAGTAACACTAAACAAAAGAATTGCCACCGTATTATAACCAATTTAGTATGTAAAAAACCTCAATAAGTACATGGTCTAAAAATGAAATCTGTATCTATCATAACTCAGAACACGAAT
Organism: Metschnikowia lachancei; assembly: GCA_030572615.1. Taxonomy (NCBI): domain Eukaryota; kingdom Fungi; phylum Ascomycota; class Pichiomycetes; order Serinales; family Metschnikowiaceae; genus Metschnikowia; species Metschnikowia lachancei. Next base: position 6,153 of record JAJMAK010000268.1, on the reverse strand, counting down.
CAAAGAATTTTCGTTCAGTAATTTTTCTCTTTTAGTTTAGTGGTGAGGTCAAGACATTGATTTAGTCACTCCCTCATTCAGGCGACCTCTCTTAATGTAGCTTCGCAGATAGAAAAGTGTGCTTCGCGTTCTAATAAATGTTGCTAATATGGCGTTTTGGCGACTAGGAAAATATGGTTGAGACACGACGGATGTCGATGGGTCGCGGACAGGGTTTCTTCCCAGAAGAAAGAAACGTAGAAAGAGCCCTTTTGGGCCCCCAATCGAAAGAACAAGGAGTATTTAGAACCAAATACATTATCCAGGTGGAGTAGGTTATTATTGAAGATAACCGAACCACCTTCCAAAACTATTATACTCCGTATCGCCTGTGCACGTATCAGCGCATCTAACTGATTGTTTCATTTATTCAACAATAAATGCACCATGTCAGGTAAAGTATAAGCGACTAGCCAGCACTAGCCAGCACTCGGCGCACCTCAGCCAGCACCGGTCCGCCGAAGTGATTCAGCGCGCGCCCGGAAATCAAATCTATAAATCCCGGTATTTTCCACATCTAATGATGGAAAAACCATTCTTATTTTAGCTACTTTTCAGTACATAATAGGTTTCAACCAATCTTCAATCAATCTTCAGTCTATATTCTTCAATCAGATTCCTAACTACAATCTTCCTTCCTACCTGTTTCTTTCATCGTCTTCTTACAATTTGCAGATTTAATTACTTATTTCTGACACACCAACAGAAAATGCTAATTATCACATCGTATAACAAAATCAAACAAAAGACATTTACGCACTTCCAAAACCACTACACGATTGTTCCCCAAAATTTTCCTCTAAAAACAATGCACAAGCGTCGTATTATTATGCCAATACACTTGCATGTAGTTCGTGAGCTTTTCACACAACCCGACGGATGTTCGGCTCGGCCCACCGGCCATGATAGACGCACCAATCCGGATCTGCACATAGACCCTCATGACCAAGAAGCCATAAGCACTACGATGTTACGATGCATTACATACAAACAGGATATATTGAAGAGAGGCAGAAAAAAGCCATTAAGCAAAAGCAAACATAAGAAGAACAAAAACACAAAAAAACAAAAACAACATACCCAAACACTATGTTTAAATCCGTGTTCAAATCAGGGATTCGCGGAGCTTATAATGTCTCGGATAATGCTGCCTTCACTACGGACCTATGGGCCATATACCCTGCTAAACATAAGCAGACAGGCAAAATGGTATCGGTTTTCATCTTTGACAAACCTAAGTTTGAATCCCAGGTCCACCGCCTTTGTAACCAATCAGCAAACACACGGAACCCAAAACAAATTGTGTTAGAGTTTTACGAACAGATCCGGTCCGAAATCTCCAACGTCACCAAGTTGAAGCATCCGCAAATCTTAACGGTGTTGGAAGCCATGGAAGAAACGAAACTGAAGTTTCTTTTCGTCAGCGAGCCCGTCCTGGCAAACTTGGCCACCTTGGACTTATCCAAAGAGACGCTGCTCAGCATACAGAAAGGGCTTTTGGAGTTAAGCAAAGGGCTTCAGTTCTTGCACACGCATTGTTCTATTATCCACATGAATCTACAACCATCATCAGTTTTTATCAACACTCAGGGAGACTGGAAGTTGGCCGGGTTCAAATTTTTGCAGAATTTGAACGACATGACCCCGCTGGACCGCGAGAACTTTTATATCATGAACGGTTCTTCTGTTGTGGAGTTCGCTAACCATAACCTTTGCTTCACTGCGCCCGAACTTATCACAGATTCCACTGGTATTCGTCTCAGCACCGCAAACGATATGTGGTCGTTGGGAATGTTGATCTACTACCTTTACAATAACGGCGACTGTATGATCAGCTGTTTTGAGGATAACAGCGTGACGGAATTTAAATCCGAGTTCCGTAAATTTGAACTGCGCTTCTATAACCGCAGATCCACAGAGCTCAAGTACATGTTCAAGGAAGTACCCGAGTCGCTTTGGGCAATCATGACTCAGCTTCTTGCGCGGTACCCAGACGACCGTATTTCGATCGATCAGTTCATAGACTCTGATTTCTTCGATGGCAGTCTAATCAAGATGATGTGGTTTGTTGACGAGTTTCCCACGAAAACGGTCAAGGAGAAAATCGTGTTTCTCGACGGCCTTCTAGGCCAAAGTGACTTGCTACCCCAATTACCCGGAACTTTCCGAAACTCCAAGTTGCTTCCACTCCTAATTAACTCCATAAAGTCCGAGCTCGGGATTTTACAGGCGAAAAAACTCGACTATGAGGTCGATGCTTGGCTCAGCAAATCCCTCTTGCTTATCTTTGCAATCGGTGAGCTGCTTTCGAATCTCTCGTTTCAGGATCGAATCTACGATGAGCTTCTCAGTACTACTTCCAAAACGAGGAAAGCAGAAAGCCCCTTCCACAAGTTATTTCCAATCTCGGTAAAAATCCGCCTTGCCATCATATCTAACACCAGCCTTCTTCTCAAAAAGCTCCAGCAGAAACAAGTCATCGAATTGATGAAAGAAGTGGCCACGCTTTGTGTCACGGCATCGGCGAACGAACTCGATGAACAGGCTGACCAAATCCAACTCCAGGATACTTACTTGAGTAACCTCTCGTTGGTGGTTGATTTATTTGATTTCCCTTATGTCAAAAACACTCTTTTCCCCCTCGTTTGCCAGGTTTTCAAAACTACCACCATTCTTTCAACCAAGATCCAAACCATCAGGACATTCGACATGTTAATCGAGAAGAAAATCATCGACAAGATCATCGTCACTGACCAACTTCTCCCTGTTCTCGAAAATTTGAAGAGCCGTGATAAAAGAATCGTGAGTACTGTGATTGATTTCTTCGTTCGTCTCTCCACAAGCCACCACATTGTGCTTGATTTGGAGGTGTTGGTGGACAAAATTCTTGGGCAATGTCTCAGATTGGTATTTGGCTGCGGAGATTGCAGTAAGGGTGAATTCCAAGACATGTTGAGCTCCCTAGGAAAAATCCAAGAAGTCATTGTCTTGGAGAAGCTAGAGACTTTAAGCGACACGCCTCGTGATCCTTCGAAGGAAAACTTCACCACTTTAATTAACAGTGCCCTGGTGCGTCAGAAGATGGAAGAACCACCCATCAGGGCCCCTGTACTCAAACCAACTTCTGTCAGCCCCGTTCCCGAGGCACCACAAGTTAAGATCAAGGCTAAACTCGAGGCTACACCCTTGAAATTGACACCCTCCAGAAATACCACGGGCTTGAAATTTGGAGCAACAAGCATATCATCCAATACTCATACCGATAGCATTGTGTCAAATTTGAAGTTGAGTCTGGAATCTTGGGGTCCCAGTGAGACCACAATTGAGCCACCAACCTCCACCAGCTCTAACCTGACACCAAATCATTCTACTACTTTGGATTGGTCTTCCGCCGAAACATCGCTAAAACCAACTATAAACTCCAGCATTTTGAAACCCCAAAACACACAAGCAAATGACCAAATGTCAAACTGGGCGCCTATGGCGTCGTCCTCCGGCCCCAGCCAGAGTAAGCTTCCTCCTGGGTTTGATACAATATTGACACCCAACTCGACCGGATCTGGACCAGCACCGGCAAAACCTAATTATAAGTCGGATGATCTCTTAGATTTCCTTTAATATGATTTATATGATGCGTATGAACTCTTAAAGTTCACGCTCGCTTTTATTACTGAATAAATACATGCATTTAATGATTCTATCTTTTGCCCCCATTATGTTGACGTCGGTTTGGCTAGTTCAAGGAGAACAAGGCTAAACACACTCGCCATAATCACAAATAAGTACAAGGCATTGAATCTTGCCCTAAATTGAGATGGCGTAATCCGCACTCAAAGCACTTCTATGCTTAGTACACACGCTTTGCTGGTGGAACTGGCTTACAGTCATTCACATCCAAGGTCGTGGAAATGACATCTCTGTAGTCCAACGTAACTGGTGCACCAAATTCCTTTTGGTAAGACAAAGTGTGCTTCATCCAGTTAACATCGTCTCTCTCTTGGTAGTCATCTCTGGCATGGGCACCTCTAGACTCCTTTCTAGCAGCAGCAGAAGCAGCGGTTTGGGTGGCACAAGTCAACAAGTTTTGCAATTCCAAGGTCTCAACCAAGTCTGAGTTCCAAATCATCGATCTGTCAGTAGTCTTAACATCAGCGAAAGTCTTGTCAACTTCGTTGATATGCTTAACACACTCGTCCAACGTGTCTTGTCTTCTGAAAACAGCACATCCCTTTTGCATGGTGCCTTGCATTTCAGCTCTAATTTGGGCGGTAGTCTTTGTTCCGTTGGCGTTTCTAGCCTTGTCAAGGTTGGCGATAGATTCCAAACCAAGGTCCTTGGAAACAGGCTTCAATGGGGTGCCTGGAGTCAAAGAGTCTCTGATAGTGTGGGAAACAGCTCTTCCAAAGACCACCAAGTCCAACAAGGAGTTAGCACCCAATCTGTTGGCACCGTGGACAGAAGCACAAGCGACTTCACCACAGGCCAACAAACCTGGGACAACTTCATCCTCACCCTTTTCGTTCTTCTTGATAACTTCACCATTCCATTTAGTTGGGACACCACCCATGTTGTAGTGGACAGTTGGCAAAATTGGGATAGGCTCCTTGGTAACATCGACACCAGCGAAAATGTGGGCGGTTTCAGAGATACCAGGTAATCTCTCCTTCAAGACAGAAGCAGGAATATGAGACAATTGCAAGTACATGTGGTCCTTGAGAGGTCCGACACCTCTTCCCTCGTTGATTTCCATGGTCATGGCTCTGGAAACAACATCTCTAGAAGCCAAATCCTTGGCGGATGGGGCGTAACGCTCCATGAAACGCTCACCCTCAGAGTTAAGCAAGTAACCACCTTCACCTCTGGCACCCTCAGTGATCAAACATCCAGAGCCGTAGATACCCGATGGGTGGAATTGGACGAACTCCAAGTCCTCCAAAGGCAAGCCAGCTCTGGAGACCATAGCGAAACCATCACCAGTACAGGTGTGAGCAGAAGTACAAGAGAAGTAAGCTCTACCATAACCACCAGTGGCAAGGACGGTCTTGTGGGCTCTGAATCTGTGCAAAGTACCATCTTCTTGGTTGTAGGCGACAACACCCACACACTCGCCATCTTGCATCATTAAGTCAGTGGCGAAAAATTCAATGAAGAAATGCGTGTCGTGTCTCAAGGATTGACCGTACAAGGAGTGCAACAATGCGTGACCGGTTCTGTCTGCAACGGCACAAGTTCTGTAAGCTTGTCCACCTTTACCATATTCCTTGGACTGTCCACCAAAAGCTCTTTGGTAGATTCTACCCTCGTCGTTTCTACTGAAAGGAACACCGTAGTTTTCCAACTCGTAGATGGATTGAGGGGCCTCTTTGGTCATGTAGTGGATAGCATCTTGGTCTCCCAACCAGTCAGAACCCTTCACAGTGTCGTACATGTGCCAGTGCCAGTCATCCTTGTGCATGTTACCAAGGGCGGCGTTAATACCACCTTGGGCTGCGACGGTGTGTGATCTGGTAGGGAACAACTTGGTGATACAGGCAGTCTTGAAACCGGCCTCAGCCAAACCGAAAGCGGCTCTGAGACCAGCACCTCCGGCACCAACAACCACACAGTCGTATTCGTGATCAATGACGTGGTATTTCTGACCCAAGTATTTGGTGGCATTGACGGTTTCGCCCTTAGCAGATCCGATCACCTGTCTAGCCACGCTCGAGGTGGAAAAATTTCTAAAAGTCCGCAACATGGCCGATGAGTACAAACTGTCTAAAGAAACCTTTATAAGATATTTTTCTTTTGTTAATGAGAAAAAAAAAAAAAATTAAAAGGAGTAATGTAAAGGATCAGTAAAAAAAAATTCTTGCCTGGACTGCGAGCAAGTTTGGTGATGGTGGTGGTGCGGCCTCTTATGTATGTATGGGGTTGAGGTTAAGTAATAGCGAATTTCGCGCGTTCCTATTTGCTGACGAGTGGGGGCACCTGCGAAAGTCATGCCGACTTGGCCCGGGATTGTCAGGTGCTAAACCCGGTCGAGAGGCACACAGCTAAACGCCTGTTTTTGACGTAAAAGGTGCTTCCAGAAATGACAAAAGATAATATTTGAGAATGGTGAACGCTGAAACG
>JAJMAK010000267.1:0-22891 GCA_030572615.1 Metschnikowia lachancei | reverse complement strand
GTAGAAGCATTCCAGTTCTTGAAATTGGTGGTTGAGCGTGGTGATCTGATCCAGTATACGGGAAGTAACGTTGCAGGCTATATTCTTGATGATGAGCTTAGTGATTGGGCAGGTAATGCCATTGACGGGACATCGTGAGGCCAGTTTATCGATACCACGGAGTTTAGTGGTTTCCATGGGTGTTTGAGAGGGACTGGTTGACTGGTTGATTTCACTTTCTAGCACTAGTCCTTTCTATCGTTTTGCTTTCCTTTGATGAATTGCTCTATTGATAGAGCCTTGGTGGGTTGTTAGTTGTGTCTGCCTTCCGTGTTATGAGAATTGCTCTTGGCTCATCAAATATGCGAGGTTATCTCGGGTGGAGAACCAGCCATTCTTTGATTCTTTCAAAATTAAGGGTATGTTTTTTCGCCGACACTTTTTGTCTGTTCATCAACAATTACATCCAATCAGAAACGGGACCCGCCATCATCCTTCAAAAAGCTTTAACACGTCAGTGGAAAATGGCTTACCAATGAGCCTCTACTTCAATACTAACATAGCAGCTGTGAATGCACTGTCTAATATCATGTACATAGTTCCAGACAAGAATCATTGTCATATTCTTTACCCCTGATTCGAAGTCCATCATTCAATGACCGGTTTGTCTTTCCCCTTATTCTTTCAACCAAAACATTTCATAAAACCTTTTTATTTATTCATTGCATGAATTCTCTTTATCCAAAAGTATATCAGAGTTGTGTTTCCGCTTATCACCTTGGGTATTCCAGAGATCAATTACTCCGTTCGTCTTGAGAATCCACAAGATATGAGCTCATACCATTGGAACAGCAGAAAATACAACAAAAAGCCATCCAATTGCTTTCTAGACATTAAAATAACATTAACATTGCATACACTTATGACCAACAAATTCGTTGGAAATACCCTATAACACTCTACAAGGAAATGGGTTCAGTGACTTGGCACCCTACAGATGCCAACAAAGTAATTATCCAAAATTCTTCTCCCATTCTTTGTCTCGGTTGTCCCCGGTCCATGTCCAAACTCATGTCAGCGCTACCAATACCAACCCACATACCCGTTCAAAATCTGATACAACTTAAAAAGTCTAAATTAAAGAAGCAGTTTTGCCATGGCTTGCTTAAGGAAACTTCAAGCCGTGTCTTCCCTTGTATGGAGCATACTCAGGAGCCGTCCAGCCGTCCAACACAGACTCGTCGTCGAGCTTATACACCTCAATACCCAAAGGTCTACAGTTGTCTTGCATTTTGGAGTCTTCGCCTTCCTTCTCACCCCAGTCCCAGTTCAGAAGGTCGCCTCCAGGACACGCACTGATGGCCACAATTAAATCCTGCTCGGCAAACATCTCGAAATAGTCGGTGGTTGTTGCAGGTGACGCCTCCATAAAGTACTGGTCGTACTCATTGAGACCCGTCACCTGGAAAACGTTCAAAACATCGTGCACGTCAAACTCCGTCAACCCATAGGGCAACACCGCCCGCACAAGGTTCAGGTGGCAGTGGAAGTCGTTATCCTCGCCAGAGATAAGTTTATCCACATATGGATCGCACCGCGTGCCTAAGGTATCGTTGATACGGCCTCCCCATTCGGTATGACGGCCTCCCAACGTGTCTGCCGTGATGGTCACGAGCGGCCTCAAGAATGGCAAGATCAGCCAGAGCCGGTCGAATGTCGACACGTGTGCCGAGTGCAATTGCCGCGTACGTGCGGCCCAAAACCGTTCCCTATGGTTGTGCTGGTTCCAGATATTAAGGTCACATACTTGCGGGCCTTCGGGGGTGGTCAAGCGCACGATGGATTTGGCAGGCACCTTGATTGCAAGTCCACTACGGGGTGCACACAAGTGGCTCTCGACTTTTGTCTTGGGAGCATTGGCAATTTTGGTGTACAACTCTTTATCGGCGTAAATTTTCAGGCCTTTCTGGGGGAAATAGGCTGGGCCCGGCTTACGCGTGCCGTAGCTGGTCTTTTCAGCCACCTGGCTGCTAGCAGAGAGTTCCGTCATTGGAAGAGATAAAGAGGATCTTGTTTAAGATTTCACAGTATTTGGAGAATTGCCAAAATGGAGAAATTGGAGAAATTGGGGAATTTCTGCCTTTGGTCGATTGCGAAAGCCCGGATTATATAGTTCATCCGGTGCGCGAGATGCCGTGTACGTGGTGGGTGCGTAATCGTATCTCCGATCTCTTATCTGGGTCTGAGAGGAGCAATTTTTCCACCACCACAAACTTTCCAGCGGTATAAAACAGAGCTGTGTAAACGCTCTGGTTTCCTGTTATTATGCGAGTATTTTCGCTTTTCCTTGGGTTTTCCCTTCTTTTTTGGGCGGTTTTCGGCGTTTCTTTCCTTTCACTTAATGATGTTCCGGCTTAGGGAGGCTCAGCTGCGGAGGTATTCCCCGCGCACACTCGAAAAGAGGCGGAGATTCTTTCTCCGACCAAAAGAGTAAATGGAGAAGCATACCGATGGGGAAGGTGTGGGCGACTACCAATTCTGCAATCTTCAATTTCGTGGGTTGGGATCGTTTTTCTTTTGCCATTTTATAGATTGGATATTCATGGAAATGAAAAAAAAAAAAAAGAAAAAAACAAAGAAAAAAAAAACCAGCGGGATTGGGGGTTGGAGTTCACATTTGTTTCCCCTGGTGATTTTCAAGGTTGATCTTTTCAGAGGTGGTGTTGTGGGTGGTTCAATATAAATGACCTTGTTTTGTAGGGCAATGAAGCAGTTTGCTTGTTAATTCAAGAATATCAGGTATGTCCAACTTTGGCTTGTGTTTATAAGACTAGATGCGAAGCAGCGTCCTTGTTTGCGTGACACTTTATTCAGTTATGCGATAGTGTAAACGCTACCGTCATAATCAAACTTCTGTCATAGTTGCGTCGGTCAGTGTAAAGAAAGAATTAAGTCGCCCAAAGTGACTCCTTCTATAATGAAAACATCCACAACTAAGAAGACCGGGAAATTCTGAAGTCGGTGATCCTCCTAGTGTAACATTCACCCCTCTGTGAGCCCGAATAAGCTGTGAATAGGAAAGTACCCTTACCGTAGAATTATGTTCCTTCCAGAAAATTCAGCAATATACAGAGAATAAGTCACAGCGCTTGTTCGGTACCAGCAAATATATGGCCATAAACGAGTCTAAGCAGAAATTGCACCTCTTTTCTCCACACGAAACAATTCAATGTAGTCTCATACGAGAGCAAATGGTTCGTCTCTCAATTGAAAAATGTGCACCCTCAAATCAACTCCGAAATCTTGGTCCCCCGATTATACAATGGCGTCGTCATGATTTCCCACCACACGAACCTTCTGGCCCACACGGAATTTATCCCCGCACATGACAATACACCAATCTAACAATTCCACAAGACTCTTTGGGAGAGCAATTTCGGCACCATTTGAAACAAGTGGCCGTTTATAAAGCCAAGTTTATCGGCCAAAGAAAAATTACTTTAAACCCCCCTTCATCTGCAAGCTTCCTGGAATAAACTTTTCTGGGCCATACAAAATTGCAATGCATTCCTAGGCGTGCGCAGCCAATTTGGGGGCCCTTTGACTGGCAACAATGGAGTAAAGAGACAATATCAAAACGGGAACAATGACGAAAGGACGCCAGCAATTTGCAATTGTGAATCGCTCTATAATGCTGGGTCCTATGGGCTTATTTCTTTCTTTCTCTCTGAAACTTCATCACGTATAACTTTCCATACTCAAGCCATGAATTGTTCAACCTTCCAATTTTGTTCGTGGGACGCATTTCCAGCCTCGGCTGATGATGATGCAATATTCAAGCACCGAGAAAGATGTTCATCCCATAAAAAAACTGAACTTCCAAAACTTGTTTAATATCTTTTTCAGCTTTTTTCAGCGTTTTCAGCTTTTTCAGCGGGCATTTTCAGCTTTTTTCTCTCGTCCTTGTTAAGCAGTTTCACCTGTTTACACACATCATTGCACCATTCCGTGTTCCTTGTTCCGTGGATATTTAGTTTCAATGCAGAGCCTGCACCACTTCAAAATGTGGGGAATCTTCACCACCCTGACATTGTATAAATATGGAATGAAACCCCCCGTAAAAGGCGCCACAAAAAAGAACAAATTCGAAGAAAAGAAGACCAACAGCCGAATTTACCCTGAAAACGTCAAAAATTAACATCTGGCAATTTCTTAGTCATTTTCACTCTCAGGCACTGTTATCTCGTATATCTTGACTCTTTTGTTACCATGTTCAGAAACAATCAACGCCTTTCACTCCTTTGTGGTTCCCGCAGATATCTCTCCAGAAGCACGCCAAATTATGCAGCGTATGGCTTCATTGGGTTGGGCCAGATGGGTCAATACATGGCAAAACACATCTATAACAACTTGAAGCCAGAGGACAAACTCTATGTGCATGATGTTGTGCCTCAAGCGACGTCCTCGTTTGTAGCATCAGTCACTAAAGAAAACCCTACAAACAAAAGCTTAATAAAAGCTTTCTCGAGCACGACAGACTTCGTAAAGAAGGTCAAACAGCCTTTGGATTTCATCGTCACAATGGTACCTGAAGGAAAACACGTCGAAAGTATTGTTGCGGAGTTTGTGGAAGCACATAAGCAGAACAACTCAGCAACGGTGAAAACGACAATCTTAGACTCGTCCACTATTGACATCCAAACATCGATTGAGATTCATGAGTATCTCACGAAGAAACTTCCTGGTTGCGATTTCATTGATGCCCCTGTATCTGGAGGTGTTTCTGGGGCAAGAAATGGTACATTATCATTCATGCTTTCCAGATCCAGCCTCGGTAATATACCTGGCTCGTTGATGGGCCTCTTGGAAATAATGGGGAAGAATATTTTCCCGTGTGGCCGAAAACATGGCTCGGGCCTTGCTGCTAAACTTTCCAACAACTATTTATTGGCCGTCACAAACTTAGCTGTGGCTGACTCTTTCCAGTTGGCGAAAGCATTCAATCTTAACTTGCAACAGTATGCAAAACTCGTTTCTGTGTCCACGGGAAAGTCTTGGGCATCTGTCGACAACTGTCCTATCCCAGGTGCTTACCCCAAAAATATGAATATGCCAGCTGATGTCGGGTACAAAGGCGGCTTTGTGACAAAATTGACAAAGAAGGATTTGGTTTTGGCCACTGCGTGTGCTGAAAGTGCGAACAGAAGTTTATTCTTGGGAAACGTATCAAAGAAATGGTACCTCAAGGCATGTGAACGTGAAGACTTGGCTAACCGTGACTTGGGCGTTTTGTATGAGTGGCTCGGGGACCTTGAAGAGAAAGACGGGATGCTTGTCGATAAAAAAACCTCGGAAAATTTCACTATATAAGTATAACAGGAATATACACTCAGTGAATATGGTTTCTTTCTTGGGTTTAAGTTGATGACTCAGTTCGACATCATTCTTTGGGCCTCTTTCAGCACGATATAAGGTGTATCTTTGGGCGAATGGTCAAATTGGCTCAACCTTGCTTTGCTCTCTTCTGCATCTTCATCCACCTGGTTTGCATCTATCTCCAGATCAGGAATCACTCCAAAACTCTTCTGACGTGGCTTAGGAGACGCCACTGGGGCTCTCTCTTCTTCGTCGTCTTCTAACTTATCTTCTTGGTAATGTTTGCTCAATCTTGGATTTCTAAAGTGCGTCAAAGTATTTGGAATCCTGAGATCGTCCAATCTAGTATATGTTACAAGGTCATTCATTGATCCCATAGGATCGACTTGTCGTCCTGAGTCCACCAGCAATCTCAGATCATTTCTCGACGATGAAAGATACAATAAGGGAAGTGTTTGGTCGATATCACTATCATCAGGCAGAGTTTCTCTATAATTCGACAGAGATAAAGATGAGTTTCTAGAAAGAGAATTCTGCGCTTGATTGTTGGGATGTCCACCCAAATCAGTGATGTCGGTACTGGGGGCTAGACTTGCGGACGGTTCTCCTTCATGTGTTAGATTGGGATTCTTTCTGGATGCTTGAGAACTCTTTCTTGATGCTGTGGGTGTCTTCGCTTCATTGTTATAGTGCCCGCTATCCTGGGAATCTCTATGACCTCTAATTGAATGGGAGGAAGATTCGTCACTTTTTAGAGATGCCTTCTCGGACGAATTTCTGCTCCGTGTATCAAGTTGTTTGTTAAGTTTTTCTTTGATGCCGGCAGAACTAGGCGAACGGTCCAGTGTGCCTAATCTTAGTGGAGATAGATTCATCGCCAAAGTTTCCTGTTCATAAGCAGGGGGCAATGTATCCTCGGTAACACCCATAATGTTAAACAGTGGTGGGTCCATAGAAGGCTCTATTGGGGCCCTTACTGGGCTGGCAATGGGAGAAGCGATTGGGCTGAATGCAGTTGCCTGCGGAGAGCCAATTGCACTTAAAACTTCATCATTCTCGGGCTTGTATAAGTTAGATTCTAAATGGATGTCGTGGTCCCTCTCTATAGGATCATCATTATCCATGGAGCTGGTAATGTGTTGGAATTGAATAGGTGTAGATGGCCGAGGAACGTGCTCAGACGGGTCATTTTTGGGGGCAGGGCTGCCAAACATGGAGAATAACAGCAGCAGATTGGTCTGGTGGAGAGACGCGTCAATTGAAGTAACGCCCGGGGAGTTTGGGGGAAGCTGGGTGTACTCGGGTAAGAACTCTGGTTCAGGAATGTATACCGGAAGAAGGGTGTTGTTGTGGGCAGCCAATGGAGAAAAGAGGTGGATGGGCGAGTCGATCAGGATCTCGAAGTGTTTGCGCTTATCATTATTGGTGGGGTCTTGTTTGGAAATTCTCAATGAGATCTTGATCCAATGGTTACACTGGATATTTTCCACGGCGGTGTCTGGGTGGATCCTGTAATCGAACTTCTTGTTAACGACGGACGGCACAAACACCTGAAACTCCAACTCGCGCGGTAAGACCTCGTCATCTTCTGCACCTACAGTGGAGGACCGGCCACCACTTTTTGAGAGGAGTGATTGGTGTTTTTTGGCCTTGTGTTCGAGTAAAAGGTACTTGTGCGAGGGCTCTGTACGGTGCACGGTTTTGTTGTTACAATAGTAAGAGCAGTCCTCGGAGATGTAGACTCGAATACGATGCAAAGCCACTTTTCCAAAGAGGGGAATAAACTTGAGCGTCATTGGCAAGTATGAATCGAGCACCACGGACTTGCTTGCTACAACGATCTCGTATCGCATCTGGTCCTCCCAGTCACGCTCGATTATAATAGGCTCGTTTTCCTCAACACTGTTATCTGATGGTATGCGGACGACGTCGATGGGTAGGCGTGCGCTAAGCTGGGACTTGAAAGTGGTCAGTCGAGTGACATTAGCCTCGAGGTAGTAGTTGACAGAGCCAAACGTGGCCAGCACTGTTTCTGGCGACAGAGCCGGGATAGGGTGCTCAAAATTATATACGTAGTCTCCGGGCGGGAAGTGACCTGGTTTGGCATCATTACCTGAGTTCAGCAGGGAAGAAAGCACTGCAGAAAGGTCGGGGAAAGAGCTTACAGGGGAGAGACTATGGGTGGTGGAAGTGGCCATTTTCATGAGGGATTGCGCAAACAGCAGGCCTGTCAGCTCTGGTATATTCAAATGGCCGCCGTTAGATGTGGAGGCGTATAATTTAGGAGATGTTGCCGCCAGATTGTGTGGCTCAAGGCTGAGGGGCGTCACGTCTTCAGAAGCACCAGATTTGGACACGGGCACCACGATATCGGCGCCAAAGTCCGCCTGGTGTGTTTCTGATTGGTAGAAAGGCCACGAGTGGTTGACAAGGTCGTTTATCTCAAAGTATGAAATCCTTTTGGGAGGGATTCCCTCGGGCCAGTCAGTTCTTTGGGTGCCCCTAAAGCTCAAGCTGACAGACTTGATTTTGTTGGGTTTGATGACGCGGAGAATGAGTGAGCCACGGAGCAAGGTGGGCGGGCGAGACTCGAACTCGGCCGGCTTAAATCCCTGGACGAAAAGGTGTTTTTCCGCGGGCACAATGTAGATTTGAAGTGAAGATGTCTGGAACAACGGCAGCCCGGGTAATTGCGGAACCAACGAGGACGGTTCGTCCAGACGGACGGGCGAAAGCGTCAATGATGCATCCGGGAAGAGTGGGGAGCGAGGAAATGCCATTTTAGCCGTTCGAATGTTATGCTAAAGGTATTTTTCTTCACTTATTTGGGGGTTTTCACTCTTTTTTTTTTCCTTTTTTTATGGGATCTGGAAATGCTACTATGTAGGCTGGCGTGGGATTTATGTGGCGGAAAATAGATAATTTTAGTGGTATTTGAAGATGGAAAGAAAGATAACGAGCTTTATATGTGATTGGTTGGGATATTCCATAAATCTGCACAATTCCAACCAAAGAAAATGGTGCCAACAAGAGGTGAAGAACAAAATTAATCCGAATCTAATTGAAGAATGGACGACCGAGTGCGAAGTGAGGTGAGGTTCGGTACAGTCCTGCAGATTTGGGGAGATAAAGGCACAAGACAGATTCACTAGAAGGCAGAAAAGAGCGACCATCAAGGCTTTTATAGTTTTTGTGTTTGTGTTTGTGTTTGTGTTTGTGTTTGTTTTCGGGTTTATATTTCTATTTGTAGTTGTATGTCTCCTTGTGCCACATTTGTCCTGTTTATGTTTTATTGACCTTCTCGAGTAGACAATTTATCTGCTCAATTCAGATCTGCTATCTCTGTGGTGGCGTGGACCTGGGTATCTTGGCCGCACTCCCCGTATCTTCCCACTGTAGACAGTCCAGTTAAGTGGAGATTCCGCATTAGACAGATTGACACGCGGAGATTGCTTATCGGTCACGTGCACGGAGACAGTGGACTTCGAGTGATGAATTGGCACGCGGAGAATGTTTAGAGGTTTTCTGGTTATTTTGACTTTCGAGGATGTGTACTTGGGACGGTAATCTGTAAAGATACATGTCACGAGCGGTTGGTATCACTATTTTCTTTTCGTTTTTCTGGTTTTTTTACCCAGCCCATTGCTGCGAACCATGGAACCTGACATTGAAAATGCTGTAAAAGTAACCTCTATAGCATCTTGTCTCTATTGGCTCCTCACAATGTACTCCCATGGCAGCCAAAAAAGGAGACTTTCCCTTTAGAAGTAACCCATTTAGAAGTAACCATTCATCCTTTTTTATTTTTTTTAAAGAAGGCAAAAAAAAGATTGCAGCACCACAATTTCGCATATGGTCTCCCACTACACTACTCAGTGTGGCTCTAAGAGGATTGACTAACGTTGATCGGACGGGAAACAGTACTTTACTCTTGATCTGGCCGCAACCGACAGTTTTACTCCTTGGTATGAATGGTTGTTGGTAATGAATGCGAGTTATTTTTCCTAAACTTTCACGATTTTGAAGAATTTTGTCTTCATTCCTGTTTTCTATAGTTATTTTTTGGTGAATTACTGGAGAAAATCTCATAAAAGTTAGTTAAATGGGTCTCAAATCTTACTTTATGTGGCTTCCTTGCCAGTCATCGCAATAAAACATAGATAAAAAACTTTTGGGTGGTAAAAAGTGGGGACTTACGATTTTGAAAGAAATGGCTTGAAGGCAAATTCCTACAATAAAAGGGTATTCAAGCAAAACGGAATCTCTCGACATAAGTAAAAATACTTCTATGGATACAAGGACATAACAGAAGAGGAAGGAAGATTGAATGGAAGATGTATTGATTAAATATAGAACGGGGTAATCGACGGAAAAATTGAGCCGAAGCAACTAATAAGCCGAAACAACTAGAAGAAAAACCATATAAGAATGGCCCGTCCATATGACACAAGTGCTATATTGTAATTGGTGATGTCATGACGATGTAGTCTACTCTGGGACGCCTTATTGTGCGAGGAAGTATAATTACCAATTAAGACATGGCTTTTAATTAAACTAAATGGGAACTAATTTCGAAATCATGTTTCGTAGTAGTCTCTAATATAATTGAAGTTTTTGTTTTTACTGAGTGATGACTTTTAAGTTGCACCCTTTCTAGGCACTTGTATATTCACTAAAAGAAGCCAGCCTAAGAAGCCAGTCTCTTAGACTGTGAGACCGTTTTTCGTGTTTTTTCTCTTGCATTTTTGTATTCTTTTGCACCCAAAATCAGATGGGGGATGTATGACCATTAGAAATAGTGACCCCTCTTTCTGAGACTCTTTTTCTTTCTGATGAACCATTATTCTTTTCTTCAAGATTTACTTCTCTGGTGAACATGCCTCAGTGAGACTGATTTACTCCGATAATTTTATTTCCTTCATAGAAGAGTTCACCTTTATCTCTCCCTTCAATAGTCTGGGCCCGACAATATCTCATTCCTTCCATTATATCTTATACATAGACCATTTGTATTGACCACACAAGGGCTATCTCATGAACTGTCCAAAAGACTCCAATAGAGTCTTATATGAGAACCTCAACATGAATTTGAGATCTACCATACTATCCGCCTCTTTTCATATTATCATCCAATATAGTCAAATCCGAACCCATATGTTTCGAAAGAATGTATTGTGGAACTTGGTGAATGTATCATTGAGGCTTGCAGCCAAGGAACAATTTCGCAACCGTTTGCGGACTGACATTATAATGCCAAAAACAATGTTTTTTTTTTTTAGATTCGAGTGCATATTTCCAATTTCAATAATTTTAAAGCAATCTTCTCGGGCTTGTTATTATATGTATATCCCAAAACTTCTCATATGTCTTTTCACTCCTACGTCTTTCCTACCGGTGGTCTGAATTGAAGGCTACGTGCAGCTATGAAAGGCAAGTATAAGTCAACATGATCAAAAAAAAGAAGAAGCCATTCAGTTTGTTTAATTTTGAACAATGATGTTTTTTTTTTACCTATGGTCCGTTTGTGAACAATTGTTTTATTTAATATTTTTTCTTGAAATAAAAAACGGAACTTGGGTGGTTGGAAGTTTTCTCACTTTTTAAAAATTTCACTTCATCCCACGAATACTTAAACGACACACTTCACCATTAAAATTCGTACACTCGGTCAAATTTAGAAAAATCACCCAAAAACAATCACTACTCTTCCTTTTACCACTTAAAAGATTTCCTGCTAATTTCCCGGCCCAAATAAAAGATAATATGGAGGCAAGATGTGGCCCAATGTCTTCACCTTTTTCGAACCGCACTGCCTCCATCCGACCAAATACTGACGGATAACTTATTGTACCGTTTTAAGCCACATCAGCAAAAACAAATTTAAACATTAATTTATAAAAAGCCGATATCCCACTTTATTGTTAAGGCAAATTTCCTCTATATTCTAAGTGGTGCCATCTCAAAACTATATTCCCAAAGCATGCTCAATTGCAGTTTAACCTAGATAGCAAGAAACACACGACATGAACTTAGCAACAGCTCGGCCCGGAACCACCTAGTTTACTATTAATCTTGTTTATAACGATTCTAGAAATATATAATTTGCAGAATTTCCTCAAACAATCACTTCCAACTACTAGGCCATGGAAAAGAACCGTATTGACGAACACAATGACTCTTGTTTCTGCTGTATAACATCTTCTATCTGAGTTTCAGTGATGGGAAAAACGAATCCCCCTGATTCTTGAACATAACACAATGGTTGAATGGAAGCATAGAGCACAGCTTTAATTTCTTAGAAAGTTTCCCCATAGAAGAGTCCATAAATGCTTTTGAGAATGGTTTTAACTTCAGTTTGAATTTGCTGTCAATGCTACCGGAAGTTTGATATATTGGTATCTCAAAGAAAAGGCTTTACGGGAGGAAACGGAATACCAGAAGAAAGCACCCTAATGGAAGGAAACAATTTACCTTCTGTAAAGTTGAATCGAAATACCTCTAGGTAAATATCATCCGCAGATCTTGAACAATAAAAATGTAGACATAATCCCTGGATTCTGTTCAACACTGGCCACTAAGGAAGTATAACTGAAGAGAGCCCACCAGAACAACATCCCCAGAGAGTATCTCCCAAGAAAACAACAACTTATAAATCCTTTAAAACTCGCTCGAATTTGTTGTTCTGTACGGGAGATCTTGAATATGTGTGAGATAACTCATTCCCTTCCACAACGCGTTCTTGCGCTACCCCTAGTGAAACTTGCGAAACCATATAGCCAAGATTTGTTGATTTTCGAAAAAACAAAGTTTTTCCCAATGAGAACCCCACCATAAAAATTATCGAAAACCCCGGTCCTAAATTCTTGGTCGGCATTCGTCCCATGGGCAGAAACTAACAGGATGCAAATCACGTGACGCACGGGCATGGATGCGCATCGCCGCGCCGTTCTCGCTCCACTAGAAATGTAACCATGCAATTAGCACGTTACCTTGGCCTTTCACATATTTTGTCCACCCATATTCTTCTCGAAAATTCACATCCAATGTTTCTCAGAAGTGGGCTACGTTCCTTGAGGATACCCTCAATATGTTTCCAAAGATTTGCAAGCTCCACGGCGGAACTTCTGAAGCAGAACCCGGAACTATTTAATGGAGTCTTCACCAAGTTTGGTTGGGTGCTCGTGAGAAAAACACACGTTGCCAGGGGATGGACACAGGCCCAGATCAACGAAACACTCGAGAAAAGCATAGGCGATCCACTGGAGAACCACGACTGGGATACCATACAGGAGGCCGTCGATGAATGGAGTGATAGAACAAGCAAGAAAGATGTGCCCCGGACGAAGAAGAAAACCCTCGCAGAAATCAAGCAAGAGGCGGATATGAGGATTTACTTACAACAGGCTAGATTCGACGAAGAGAACAAAAAAATCCCCGCATCCAAAACTGAAATGAAGCCATTCAAGAAAACAACTAGTGACTCCGTCACCTTCACCAACGCATGGAACTATTATTTGGTGGTGACTTACCCCACACTTAAAGACCTACCTTCCAAAGAAGCACGACTGAAGGCGGGTGTCATGTGGCGCCAATTGAGCTTGGACGAGAAGGAGTTCTATAGGCGGGAGTACAGCAGTCTCTTAGAACAGGGCAAGGATATTCTTCTGGGCAAGATTGTCGACCGTGAAGTCAAGTTGCGTATGCAAGAAAAAGTATGGCGGGCCAAAGAGAGAGCCCGGCTCCGGAATTTGGGCGTGCTCCCACCCGCAAACAGAGGTAAGAAAAAGGAGAAAGATGACGACGAACTAGAGGAGTAAGGACATAGACGAAAGACGGGAGGAACGACGATTCCTTTACATAGTTGTCTCAGAATACAATTGCTGGGGCGTCCTCGTCTTCTTCATCATAACCCAGAAGATCGTAGATTTCGAACTGCTCATCGTCGACGTTGCTTCCTAGGACGGGCTTTAGACGAAGCTTCGTTTGCGCGATTTCAAGCAATTCACGCCATTGATGTTCGCCATGGAATATGTCGTTTAATTGACTTAGTATTGTCTCTAACTTTGTCGCCTCAACAACCTGTACACCCAGTGTTTCGAGGACATAATCCGGAGGTAAGGTATCTAGTTGAACGCGGAGTATATGTAGCACTTTGTAAGCCACCAGGCGGTGAGTACAGAAGTAAATCTTACTGTTCAGCACCAACCCAAGAAGGTTCATCCATTGCGTATAGGAACACAAATTGCACAACACAACGAAATGTATGAAAGAAATCTGTATTTCTGCAAGTAGGAGTTCGATGTCATGTCCAAATAGCTCGACAAGATACCATGACCTATCGAGTGAGTCTCGCGTGAGCTTCTCTCCAACAGTGTTAGGCCTCCTTTTCTGAAGCTGGATGATAGTGTACTTCAACTCATCTTGGGATTGGTCGCTCAACTCAATGTCCAGTTTCTGGCGTTTCAAAACTTCCAAAAGTACCATGTTTTCTTCCGCCAGCGGCGTGGCAGTCGTCACTGCCTGCTCTCTTCTGGGAAGGTACTCCTCAAGGGCCTCGGAGTCAATAAACTCGCTGAGCACCTTCCATTTTTCGGGGGTTTCTGGGTAACTCACCATAAAGGGGTAAATGTCGCCGATATCCAGATGAGATGAGTGGAAGGGCTCAAAAGACGCTTCCTCCTCAGCCCATCGAACAGTCAAGACGTCACCTTCTGCACACTGAAACCACCACGCATATCTCATCGAGGCCCCATCATCAACCGAGGCCGAATAATGGAGGAGATGCGGTCCTGCAGGAATGCTCTTGATGCCCTTGAGAAAATGCTGGATAGTGAAGAATTGGGTGTCGATGCCGACTACTGCATTGGGTCCGAGGGTGCCGATATTTTGAATAACAAGCGTACCTAAAGGAGGCGTGGCACTCATGGTCTAGGTGGAGTGATGTTCTTTTCCTGGAGTGTGCACATGTCAATGAAGGTCATTAGTGGTTGCGCGCATTAGAAGACGCGTTTCATGAAGGGGATGCCACGATAATGATTTTCCTTTCTTCCTTTCTTCGTTTTTTTTTTTTTTTTTAATTTTGTTTTTGGATTCATCATCTGTTTCTTGTTTTTGTGCTTTGGATTAACTTGCTGTATCAGTAAACGCGTTCAAAATTAGAAAGTGAGGATCAGAAGCCCAGTGCCAGAGGCCAGTAATAATATACCTTATTCTCTGTGTAGATCTTGGCGTTCCGTTTCATCGCCCACGTCTTCATATTCATATTCATCTTCATCTTCACCTCTAATTTCAAGTTCTTCACCTGACGGATCACCCGAAGGCAATTGTTCCTGAAGCTCAGAGAACCCCAGATGGATCAAACGCGACAATTTAAAACGGTCAATGAATCCACATGCTCTGCATGACGTATCAGTATCACTAATAACAAGAGTGTTCAAATGAAGTCTCTCGAATAATTCAATCACCTGCTTTAATGAAGCGGTTTTCTTGACAATGGTCGTTGGATGCTCAATTTTCACCGGAATGAAATTCACCTTCTCAAACGTGTCGGCAATTCTCCGCTCAAAGTCTTGTTGCTCTGGCACTAAAAATTGCGGCACTTTTGCTTGGAAACAGAGCAGAATAGAAGGAGACTGAACATTACCGATAGACTCCATGATCAGACGGTAAATAGATTTCTTAGTTAAATACCCAATGTTGACAGGGTTTTCCTTGCTGGCAATCAATGGGTACCCTTCATGATTATCATCGGACATGTCCGCATATAAGGCGGTGAGTGAGTAGGGTTCCTGCGGGAAAAGCACCAAGTGCCTTGTTTTGGAGAGAGGGACCATGACGCTATCAATTGCCACATCGGGTAACCGCGCTCTGAACCTCGCAGAGATATTTCCGAAGTTACAGAGCCCATCACCTTTGCCCAGGTTGACCTGGGACGTGTCACTGGCGTTCTTGGTGTTGAAGTCGTGACTTAACCAAGAATCATAGATATTCTCCTCGCAAAGGTAATCGTTGAAGAACTTGGATGTCATCACTGCAATCATAATGGGAAGCACATATGTGACGGCGCCAGTCAACTCGAAGATAATCACCACCACCGAAAGCGTGAGTTTTGTGATTCCAGTGACAAACGCCGCAGACCCAACCACTGCATAAGAAGAGGGAGAAACAATACACGATTTGGCAGTGCACGTGGCAAAAGCCGAGGCACCGATTTTGTTCTGGATTGCCTGACATAGAAGCCCCACCAAGCGGCCGAGCGTACCACCCAAAACAAAAGATGGCATCAACACACCTCCAGGGAGCGAAAGCCCGTAGCTATACGAAGAGAGAAAGAAACCCTGGACAAGAACATACGCGAGCTTGAGTATGGTGACACTGGAGGAAGATCCGCACATGAAGTTGGCGGAATTTGTCTCTGTGGCAGCCGGTAAAGTCTCCGTGGGACAGTCGGTGAAGAGAAGTTTCAAAAGTGCACTCAAGGGCAACTTCGTCATCAGCAAGGGAAAGGTTAGGAGAGCTGTAGCAAGCGCCACAAGCAAGATTTCCGCGTAGGCGGCATTAGTCTCGGAGGTGCGGAAAAAAGCAGCCAAGCGGGTCCAAACAACTCTCTTCCAGCGCTTATGGGAAAACTTCAAGTATGTTTGTGTGTACAAATGGCCGTAAAGACCACCCACTATACCCAAGAAGATGAAGGGGATGGTTTCCATGAACAACCAGCTGAAGTTACCGAAAGAAACATCAAACAACGCCACGTCAATGAAGTTCTTACCATCAGTAAACACTTTAAAGCCATAGAGCGCCACCAATGCGATGGTAGCGGAAACAAACGAGTTCCACATGAGTTTGATCGGAGTAAAGTAGGAGGGGAGAAGTTCCACTACAAATAACACCCCACCAATGGGCGAATTGAACGCCACCGCAATCCCAGCGGCTACAGCGGCACTAAGCAATTCACGCCGGAGCCCCTCGGGCTTGTTTTCCCCGTAAATATACTCGAAACATACGGTTAAAATGCAGCAAGCTATGTGCACTAACGGGCCCTCCTTTCCGAGCCAAATGCCCGAGCTCACCACCAAAACAAGCCCGGCTATTTTGTACATGAGCATCTGTGGGCCCAAGTAGGTATCCATATAGTAGTTAAACCCCGCGATAATGAGCTTTATTTCAGGGATACCGCTCTGTTTTACGAGGGGCGCTCTGGTGAAGGTGATGACGCCTGCAAGCACCAGAAAAACGCACACAAACGCCACATAGAGCGGGAAATCGAGAAGCACCAGCATCCACGGCGTATTGGGGGCACCAATGACTCCCAGCCAGTCGTACCAGGCATCAGCAGGACATGTCAGGTAGGGGTTAAGAAGCGACCAGCGATCGAGTCGGGAAAGACACAAGCCTTTTTTGAAATCATGGAGCCAGACGGCACCCAAGTCCACGAAAATCGCCGTGTATCCCACCGCAAGGGACGACGCCACCAAAACAGTCCATTTTCGTGTGGTTGAATGGCCAGCCAATCGGAGACTGGATTCCTTCATCCAGTCGAGAAACGTGTTGTTCTCATACGCCTCATCCACGGCCCATTCTTCACGGCCAGTACTTACAAAGTCCACGGGCTCCAGGTAGGTGACTGTAGGCATAGTGGAGTAACAGTAGTTTGATCGTTGTGGGAGATTTTGGCGAATTATGTGGGGAAAGTCTCAGGCTAAGTAGTTGCAACTTGAAGTATTGGGGTGTACTTGAGGAAATGGGATATGTGCAGGATAGTATTATTAAAGGCTATTTTTGATGATTTCTTGTTGGGTTTAGGGGATTTTTGAAATCAGGGCAAGATGCAAGATTTGTGTCCATTAGTGATAGAAGGGACTGGGAAGATTCAAAGTTTGTGAATGTGGGGTTACATCTGGCCAGTTTTCTGTGGATCTCTAGAGCGTTGGTCTATGGGTGCGAAATTTTAACTATAAGAATACATACTGGATATAGTGATAAACATAGATAAAGACTAACTGGATGTGCATTAGCTTTTTCAATATCTTTTTGTTTTGGGGAAAAAGAAAGTAGGATCAAGTTTAAGAAGTTAGTAGAAATTTTACAAAGAAAACGTGCAATTTGTAGGGATATTTCCATCTGTTTATCACACATTCCCTGTGTCAGATATGTATGCTATGCCAAGAAAGCACGGTAACATCAGGGAAGTAAAAAACAACATATAAGAGTAATTTCTATAGAAAAGGTAAGGTCAAACAAAAGTGGTTTAGAATCTCATATATCCATTGTTTGTGGGATTCCGAAATGGGTCACGAAATTGTTTTGGAACAGAGAGTATTACAGCCGTGGTATGAATGATACAACACTATAACATGCCACGAACTTTTGGGATCTTCCATTATTTCACTGGTTAAGTTTCAGGCTAGCAAATGTGGCCTTACTTCTGAAGCTGTTGCATTGCTAATATTTATTACCTCGTCCATAGTGCTGCAAGAAAAAGGAGGAAGGGAATGGTCTATTGGTGTCAAGATCAACTATTCCCCAAAGGAACACAAAACATTGAAAGGGTTATTCATGTTCAGCGTAGGCCACATATTCACGTCCGGCCTATTATCTGGTATACTCAAACATGCTTGGAATAACCATGAAACCATCTTAATTCTTGACACCCTGTGAATGCATTGTGATGCATTTTAGTAAGGTATACCTGAGGCATTAGTCCATCTCTGAAGGAGAATAACCTGAAGTGTGCAAGTATCAATTGATGGCAACAGGGAGGATGTAGAATTGATGCCTGGGAAGAGCCAATAGACGATGAATTATCCTGTAATTCCACCCACCTTCGTACTAGAATTCTAAGGGATCATCCACTTCGAGTGCTACTGTGAAAATATCAAGCCAGAGTTCCTTCAGTTCCTAAATTGTGAGTAGCCAGGTGAAGATCACCAGGAGCCCAATAAGATGCCACAGTTTATGCTTTTTCAAACCGGCAATACAGGAAACGTCCAATACTGTAATATTTGGCAATTATGGCTCAGTTGTTGTGCGGCCAGGTCAAAGACCAAAGCAGAGGCCTCATTCAAAAGACGAGCCTAACCAAATAAATGAGTCATATGAATGAATCATATGAACGAGTCATATGAACGAGTCATATGAATGGATATGGCTATTTCAGAAATATACCCTAAGGTATCCCATTATCATCGTATCTCGAGGTTGTCGTCTTCTTTAGTAATAATGCTGCAGCATATCCATTGAAAGTACCTTTTTGGACGATGATAGAGCCGAAAGCCTCTGTACTTCAGTTTTGTGGTATGCCAAACAAAAGTCATAGTAAAGCCGCCAAAGACACTAAAATCACATGGCTGTTTCTAGAATTTTGACGAAAAAGCATTGCGACAATTCAGATAGAGGATTTCGTATTAGTAAAACAAAAACTAGCAAATGTGCTACGTCAACATTGTCAACTTTCTTGTGAGCTAAAACTCTGGGTGCCTTGGGGCTGAGGAAGCAAAAGAGATCAGGTTCAAGGTGGTAACTCCGTTGGAAGGTCAGCATAATTAGTAGCATTTAAAGATCACCTTTACTTGAACAAATACCGATAATCAATACCAATGTCATCAATAGTAGATCTATCAAGCCAATTCAAAGCATAAAGAAGGCCACTTAGAAATCCACAGAAATATTGAGAAGCAGCATCTGCTGGTACAATTCAAAATCCCTGCTGACGCTTGTAAAGCCGTCATGAACCAGTCGGATTAAGCCCCTCACAGAATCATTTCCAACAAGCAAAGCTTCCACGTCTTTTGTCAAAAGGTCTTTGAAATCTTCCAAGATCACATGATAGTGCCACAACGTTCTCTTTTTATACACATTCACCCTCGTGAATTGGTGAATATTGTGGGTCCCAAACCGCTTCTGAGAGTCATTGAGCTCATAGAAAAGAAAATACTTCTCCATGATACGATCTCTTATGCCCCGAATTTTAACGATGGATTCGCTGATGTTGGCAAGACTGGATGGGAAGTCACTTTGAAGAGAAGATAAGTCGTTCTGAACTTGTGTGAATTGAATATCTATCTCGGCAAGTGCTGAATCGCACTTCGTCAATCTTTCTTGCCAATAGGGACAGTCGATTTCGTCGTTTGATTCCAAGATTTCGCTGATGATGGAAATTTCACTATTGATTCCTGACCCCAAAGAAAATAACTCTCCTTCGGCTCTTCTTATGGCTAGAATATTTTCCACCAATTTCTTGATTTTATCGTCACAAGGCTGCACTACCGTGTTTACCAAGTGAAGAAATACCCGACGATAGTTGGTGACAATACTCTTTAAGAAATCTGCTTCTCCAGCAGGATTTCTTTCGTCAATTTGAATCAATTCTAAACATGAGGCTGGCAGAGGAGCCTTGGGCAGACTTGTTTCGGTATTACCGTTCTGCAATTCATCATTTGAGTGTACGACTTCGTTATGCTGAATCGGGTTACGGTTTTCTCCTGAGGGACAGCCAGAACCCGAGTCCATGTCTTCCACAAATCTAATGACCGGCTTCAGACTTGTACCCGGCAACGGATCATCATCTTCAAATTCAAGAAGTAACAATTTTGTTTTTGTCCAGAGAGGCGTGCTTGCAAAAAGAGCCTGGCGACACTGCTCGGCGGAATCTCTAGTTTCACCAAGAAAGTCAAACAGATTTTTAGTTAGAAGTTGATCGAGAATATAGTTTTCCTCCTCGTCACTTGAGACTTCTTCGCTCACAATAGCACTTATCGCCTCAGATATACCCTCTTGTAGGGGGTTAAATGCCGATTCCAACATAACACCTTCTGTGTCATCAGGGGGAATTTCACGCAATACTTCGTCGGTCGGGTCAATTAATTCCTTGCGTTTTGGAAGTATAAGGGATGTCACGATGACGTCTTCCAAAGAGTTGGTTTCTGGGGAACATTTTTCAAGTTGTGAATATATTGGAGCAAAATTAGTGGGAGCAAAATCCGAAGGATCGACGGTTTGGGATTCGGATGGTTCGGATGGTTCGAAGGTCGGGGAAGCGCAGGGAGAAGCCGAGTTTGGGGAAGCGAAGTTTAAGGGATTTGATGAAGCGAAGTATGTAGAAACACCATTGTCGTCTTTCACAAAACCCGGCAAGAGTGTTTTGTTCCGAACGAAGTACAGGTCCTGATCTGAATCCGAGAGGTGGTAGTATTCTTCATCAGAGCCTTCCTCAATAGTCACGGTATATCCTGTTACTTCCTGGGGTTGTGAAACAGCCATAGTTGGATCTTTTTCTTTTGTCCTAAGTACTGGTGATGTCTGCCAGCTATCCACATCTCCATCAGATGAATAAGTAGCCAAGATCAAGTTTGACCGAACAAGATTTGATGTCGATAACACCGGGTCTGCCGAACCCAAAGAGGACAGCTCAGGTACTGGACATGTGGTGTTTTCCAAAGAAACAGGCTCCAATGGGGAACCTGCCTCTGGAGATACCAGAAGTTCCATATCCTCAATGACTAGCTTCGAACTTGGGTCGGGTTCACTTGAGTCCATGGTTTTAGGTGGAGTTTTCACTCCACTTCCTGTCCCAGGCTCGGGTACCTCAGTGGAGGTGGGCTCTAGGTCTTCAGTTTCAGTGCATAAGGAGCCAGATTCTGGCGGTGATATACCCGAACCAGTCACTGCCAGGTATTTAACGTAGAGTATTTGATTGCTGGGGTCCACTGCTAGCAGGTCCTTGTTGGTTTTGAATTCTAAGGGTACCGTGCCAAGTTTAGAGTCTTCAATCCCTAATCCAGCTTGCTTCATGGTCAGAGAGGGGACAATTTCGGGTAAAATGTTGGCGACTTGGTCCTTTCGTTGGATGTGAAAGTCCATGTTAGTGAAGTCCACCGGTTCCGATTCAAGTGCCAAATACGTGGGGACGGTGATTTTCTCAGCAGCTGTTACGGTATCAATACAGCTAAGGACGGGTAATTCTGATTTCAAAGAAGCATTTTCGCAAAATTCCTCTTCAATAGAAGTGATCTTTGGTTCTTGGAAAACAGTGGATTTCGGTTCTTCCCTCGGTTCTGGCGAGTCTGCGAAAAAGCTTATTCCTTCAATGATGTCTTGCACAAAGTCTTCAATGGATTTATTCTTCGGCAAATGGTGGCTTATACTGTGTGACGTCATAGTTAGGCGATTCTTCAGGTCTTCAACAGCGGGGCCCGTGGGATCAAACGTGACCTCGATAATTTCAATAGATTTCTTAGTTTCAGCAACTTCGTTAGCAGAATAAATTAGCACGTTCCCAAATTGATCAAACGAGTCATTTTCTCTAGGGCCAAGACTGGGAAATGTCTCAGTAGTGGTGGAGTGACGGGGAAAAAAGTCTTTTGCAAAGTGTTGCAACCTTAAACGGGGCTCTTTGGTGAGAGACCAGATCTTGTAGAGAGCATCAGCGACCGTCCAAGCTTTTTGTGCCATTACCGCGAAAAAGGTTGATTCCTCGGTGTTTGCCTCTTGGTTGGGAAGGTTTGGCAGAGTGCTATCCCTTGTAAGGTTCTGATCTCTGGGTCTCCGGATATATGGAGCCATGAAATCCGAAAGGCCCCTTTTTTGGATCTGATTGCTGGCATATCTCATCAATATTCGTCCCAAGAAGGTGTTTCGTAGTTCCCGGGGTAAATGAAACCTTGAGGCCGAAAGCTGCAGGTCGGGGATTCTTACAAACGAAGTAGATATCATTTCATCGGCGGTACCCATGGCATCTACAAAGGAACTGTCAGTGGTTGAGTCGGGTTCTGGGTTAGCAGTGTCGGAGATTGTTACAGATATCTCTGGTATTTCACCTGTTGTATCGTCTCTTCTGATGAGTGTATCTGCCCCACGTATATTATTGCCTCTTTCGGAGTCGGGATTATCAGGGCGGGTATTTGGAAGGGATTCTTCAGGAGCTTTTGTGTGATTGGTTTCGCCACTGTGGGTACCCATATCTGACCTCAACCACGCGGGTCTATGACGCAAATTCTTTTTGATGGAGTCAAGTGTTTTCTTTGGCAGCCGTTTTGTTCGTGTTTGGCTGCTAAGTCCATCAAGGAACAATTGGTAGAGGGAACCCCTTAAGGGAGAATCGCTTTCGTTGCCCAGGGGAGTTCCCCACCCTTTAAAGAAGTGGAAACTAATGGGAGAGTGTTCGGAAGATACGGCGCTCTTTGTCCCAGTTGATACTGCCATTGGCACAAGTGTGTTCAGGTAGAAGTTAGCCGCCAGCGTTTTCACCAGGTGCAAAAGAATACAGAAAGTCAAAAATGGAATAAGAAAAACAATAAGAAAAAAACAACAGCAAAGACCCTTTAGGGTAAACCCTGTGGATGAGTGGTATGGAATTTTTTTGGTGCCCAAGTATAGAGTAAAAAGTGTGCATTCAAGAATATTTG
Organism: Metschnikowia lachancei; assembly: GCA_030572615.1. Taxonomy (NCBI): domain Eukaryota; kingdom Fungi; phylum Ascomycota; class Pichiomycetes; order Serinales; family Metschnikowiaceae; genus Metschnikowia; species Metschnikowia lachancei. The sequence goes on along the minus strand of JAJMAK010000267.1, from coordinate 134 downwards.
CGGTGGGTCGTAGAGACCCGTGGCAAAAGCTGGCAAAAGCTGGCAGAGATTTGGTTTTGGTTTTGAGTTCTTTGCCACCGTTTTATATCCAAGTGTGCACACTTCCCTGGGTTGTGTTTGTGAACCAAAGACTT
>JAJMAK010000266.1:0-22966 GCA_030572615.1 Metschnikowia lachancei | reverse complement strand
GTGCCACTACTCCAAAATCGCAAAAGCTGTAAACAAAATAAACCTGATTCAGAAACAAGCATTTATCTAGTTGAGTTTTCCTAATTAGAAAGGAGAATCTCTCATATCCATGAAGCACCCCGATAATACATAATACGGACAATACACGTGCAGTAGTTCAATTCTGTTTTAAGGGGGGTTTTCTTTTTCAAAGCAACAATTCTATTACTGTATTTTTTTCGCTGGATGGATGATTAGGGACGCCGGAAGGTACACCTCAAATGCAGAATTGAGGTTCCAAATAGACGAGAGTTTTTTGTTGCAGTTTGTGCAGTATTTGTCTGTGTTGCCGCACCGTTTCGTGCATTCTGTTGATAACCCCGTGGGTTCTGAATTTACAGCCCATCACCACCAAAATACGATCGACGTATCAAAAAATAATTTTGGACTTCCTAAAGCTACTTTGAGAAATTAGAAAAAAAAAGAAAAGTTTAATCTTCTGGAGCTCTTGAGTGAACACTGAATGTGTTCTTCGAATTTTTTTTGTAGAGTTTCTGCATATACATTCAAAAGCGTGGCTTTGCCAGATACTTAAATACTGTAATAGGCTGAGATTCATGTACATGCCGACGGTTGACTTAGGAGCCCTGGTCATATATAACACCCCCTACAGCTATACGCAAGGCGTCTTAAAATAAATGGAGAACGCCAAAACTCACAAAAAATCTTTAAGTTTTCAGTTATCAATTTTACGTCTTACCAAATCACCTGGGAGTATTAGCTTGCAGAGAATTTGTTACACATTTAATTGGTTTGTGCGAATGCATATCCACTTTTATGCCTCTATCTCAGTTGTAAATGTAGTACCATTGTAACGATAGGTGAAAGACGCCCTTCGTAAATTCTAATTGTGCACGACCTCCTTACTGAAAAAAAAAGAAGTTGGCATAGATCATAGTTCTCCAATATATTTATAAGAGTAGTCCGTTTCCTCACCTTAATCTCGACTTCGTCTTTGTGTGAACATCGGGCAATAACCTCTTGGGACATTCATAACATCCAAAAGTGTAGAAGATTTCGATATTTTTATTCGGAAGATTAGTGTAAAGGACACGAAGGGGCGTTTGTTACAATGCGGAATACAGAATGAGCAATGATTGCCTGGTAACAGGTTTTGACCTGACCGCTGTCACGGCATTCACCCTTATAAGTTGAATGGGTGTTGGTATTATATTAGTGGCTGATGATGATTTCCTTCTGGTATTTCATGCTGTAGAAGACACTTAAGGCCCGAAGAGAGTTGCGAATTTTATATTTGAAGATGCTTGCTTTGCTATTACCGCGCGACTCATAGGCATATTTACGAGTTTGGCAACATTCCCTGAGTTGTAGGAGCTCAGTGGTGAAATTCAACTGTTGTGAAAATGTTCACTGTTCATTGTTGCTTTTACTCTCGTTATTGTGGGTAAACCGTAAAGTCACTTAAGTCCTTGTTAAGAATAAAGAATTGTGCTCTCGGAACCGGTCCTGCATCTGTGTTATGCATGTATCTCAAATTTTTCTTGGGAAAAGGAGATGCACGTAGCCGAAAGGACCTATCAGAGAGATTCCGGGTCGGAGAAAAACGCAGAACACGCATCTTCAGTTAGTGATCGCATACACGATTTTGCTCCAAGAATGAAAAGGAGAAGACAAAACACCGGGGCCTCTAGTACTAATATTCTTAAATACAAAGTGAAAGAAAAGAACGGCCTATGAAGTCAGCGGAATGCTATGTGCTGTGCGCCCGCGACATTTTGTGTTCTACACAGAAACCATGTCGCATAATGTAACTTAAAGGGGATTCCTTTTTGTTTGAAAGTATTTAAATAGATACAAGGAGTTTGCGGAGAATGTATTTTCTCAAAAAATTGAATTAATCAAGCAAATCAGATAATGAGTACACACGTAAACCGCCAACTTAAATGAGACGGTGATGCGAAACAGCATCACGTGAGAACGTATTTCTCACATCCCCTACGTCATGGTTGTTTGGTGGTATTTGAACAAATGCTCCATCGTTCTGCACAAGCGTGGCATGCCGCGCGCGCTGTCGAGAGCCTTTTCTTAAAATAAACCACGGTATCTCGCTCAAAAAAAACCGAAGAAAAATTTAGAATTACGAGAATATCTTATTACAAGTTGCCTCTCGTTTACTTCTTGTGGTGCTATTGTTTCACTCTTTAAGGAAAACCTTCATATCTCAAGTTGCTCCTGGCCCCTTCTGATCTCATAATTCAACTTAGATTGGCACAACAACAACACCGAAAAAAAAGGGAAAGAACAGAGGGGAAATCTTACTATTCCATCATGGTGCTGAGTAATTTCTTTTATACACTTTTATCTACAGCAATACCATGGATGCTACTCTCAAATGTCCATGCAGCATCTTCAATATTGCTGCCGACGCCTGCAACTGCGCTGGTGATATCCACCCCTTCGAAATCCACCGGATTATCCATGATTACTTTGCCAGTTATAATGGGAGACTATGGCGATTTTGAGCTTGAGTTTCAGGATAATAATGGAGAGGAAATCAGAGTACTGATAGATTACGTGCAGCAGAATTTGTGGCTTGTAAACTCTGACGCAATCTTGCCCTGTGCAGCAGCGCAAGCGTTCTACAGTACGTATAACTATTCCCTTCCTGACTTCGTTACATACAATGGAGCTACATACGACCCCCAAGAATGCTACGTTGAAGGTGCATATGTACCCAAGACCACCGTGACCACCCTGAAAGGATCATCTACAAGCACAGTCACACAGGCGGTAGCTGTTCCGACGACGTCACCTTACAATATCACATACCCCTACTATTCCTACGCGAGTGGTTACTTCACCAACGGAAACTTCTCTTTTGATACCTCTAGTGGCCATAAGAACATCGAAGATTCGGGTCTTTTGGATCTAGATGGCATTAAGTACCTTTTAGCCAATGACACCAATGCTTCTGGGGGCTTGCTCGGCTTGGCCGGTCCCTCATGGGGTGGAGGGTTTTTCGACTCGTTAAAATCAAAAGGTCTCATTTACAACAGTGGTTACTCGGCGTATTATTTTAACAATGCCTCTGCTTACGACCTTGCCGGGTATCTTTTATTGGGCTCCGTTGACCAGAGTTTGTACACCGGTAGTCTCTACAGCTTCCCGCGGATCCCCCACGTTGGATGGGGTGACCCAAACTTGATGCTTCCCATAATACAGTTAGATGCTGTCAAGCTTTTAAACCTTCAGACCTCACAGACGGCAAACATCTATACCGGCCCTGTGCCCGTGATGTTTGACCCCACGATGTTGTACTCTTACTTGCCTCGTGAATTCATGATTAGTCTCGCGCTCCAAACAAATGCTTACTATTCGGCCGACTACTATTCGTGGATTGTCAACTGTACCGCAATCCATGACGCTAATGCGGCCTTACAGTTCAGGTTTGGGCCCTTGAATGTGAATGTTCCTCTCAGCTCTATAATCGTTGATACAGGATTCAACTTGACGTTTTCTGATGGCCTGCCAGCGTGCACCTTCAACATTTCGCCTGCGGAAAGTCTTGGCTACGCTGTATTTGGAGCTGCCTTCTTGCCATACATCTACATGGCAATGGATAATGAGGGCGGCGCAATGGCGGTCGCAAATGCAAACATGCTTCTAAACTCACACTCACTGTATACCACCGCTTCGTCGCTGAACACCACCACCGTGGGCTACATACGATCTAGCTCGATTCCGTTTGCGGTAAATGCTCAGGTTACCCCCTCTGTGACTTTCACTTTCGGCACAGTGAATCAATCGGCGCTGTTTTCTGATCCTGGTCTTCTCACGAACATCGTAATCAGTTCTGGGCATGTTTACATCTCACAGAGGCGGACTTCACTTAGAAGCACGGTGGCCGCTAGTGCAGCTTCTGCGAGAACGACTACCGGAGGAGCTGGCTCCTTCAAGGCCTCATTGAAGAAGAGCAATGACTCTGTACTTCCTTTAATTTTGCTACTAGGCGGAGTAATGGGAGTGATGTTCATGTAGCGAGACAAAGATAATACATACGTGGTTGCGACACACACACTTACTTTTATGCATAAATAGGACACAAATCATTAAAAAGGTTAGAATTTTATAATTTGTTACTCGGACAGGCGTTTCTGAGGATTTTATTATCTATATAGAAGAGACACAATGAGCATTCACTCAAAGTTGCTTCAATTCGATTTCCTCTCTTGATTCGGACTGCCCTTCTGATTCCAGGGGTAACGTGGCATATGCACCCTTGGAACCCGACGTGTCTGTCTCGGTGTACCGAAAGTAGTTGTACCATAAAATATCAAGGAAAGTAACGATCAAACCAATGCAGTTGATTGGGCTCAATTTATCACCGAATATAACAGATCCAAGCATGATAGTTAAGAGTTCTTTGAAAATACCTGCAATCGATAAGGTCAAGACCTGCGCCACTGAGAGGAGCTGGAACTCACAAAGGGTCATGCAGAATGCTAAAATGCCGGGGGTAACCATGAGGAGAATAGTCCCAAAGACGCCCTTTGCCTCCCATACCGGCAGCGATACAAAGGCAGACCAGCCTTCGAAGATAAAGCCAAAGAGAAGCAATACTAGCGTCATACTGGGGGAGATATAGAAAATGGTCAGCATCGGGTGTTTAGTGTATTCGTTCTTCTTGAGGAGAAGTTGCGTAAATGACCAACGCAAGCCAGAAATGGCAGACGCAGCCAATATGAGCACAATACCTATCGGCTGGGAGTCTGCATCCGAACCTTCTGAGGCCAGCTCGGGGGTATCTGTCATCATCATCACCGACGCACACATGACTACGACAATAACCACAAGACGCCAATTAAACTTCTCGAGTCGGAACAAGAGACCAAAAATGAGCACGAAGATCAAGCTGGATGTCTTGAGCATCGTGTAGAGTGATAAGGAGATGTACTCCAAAGCAACATTGCTGAGGCCGATATCACCTGCAGAAGCCATGGCACAGGGCAAGATTTGGACCGCATAGGTCTTGAGTGGGATGGCTAAAGCTCCACCAAATGTCACAGCAGATATATTGACATTTGGCCGAAGGTGCGGCCGGAAGTATAGCACAGATGCACTTAGTGAAAAAAGACAGATTTGGTGAAATGCTGTCACGAAAAGTGGGAACCGGAAGTTGAGGCCTCCACCAAACATCCACTTGTTATATACGGAGATGGACATGGAGAAAAAGTACCACCCGGCAATGTAGATGATTGCTGACGTCGAAGTTTTGGTCGAAGGGTCTGCAGGAGCCATGTTGGGAATTTAGTGGAATTCGTGTTGTGAGATAAGGTGCTCTTGAAGCTATGCAATAGACGAAAGCCAAAGTATTTTGCTTTCTGTTTGTTAAGAAAAACGACAAGTAGTTGGACTAGTCGATTTCTTCTTGCTTATTCTCTGGATAAGGCAACCGATTCATGCAATGATAGTTGAGAATAAAGATAGGGTGGATCCTTTTGTGATTAACTATAATTAAGGCCAGGTATGATAGTTCTCAATTCACAGGAGAGGCTATCTTGATGTATTGAGCCTTGCAAAGAGAAAGTGAACAGTCTGTTCGCTCGGGGTGAATAGGCAGTGGTCAGTTTTGGTCAGTATAAAGTCCAGGAATGTACCCGATATATTTTTTTCTGGGTTATGTGGAGGATGAAAAAAAAAATGGGGAAGAAATTCGTCTTGTGTCTTGTGAAATATGAATCTGACCTGTGACTTTGCCAGCAGCAGGCGCACCATGTAAGCCGGAATACTAGAGTGGGGCCTGCCTCAGTACAAGGTGCAAGGCGCGTGCGGTTTGGTCCGACCCATGTTACGAAGTATACTCTTACAAAAGTTCGGGTGTTTCCAGGGAGAAGATTTTCATTTATATAGAAAAAGGAGGGTTTGTTTCAGGAATTAAAAACAGGGCATTTGGGGAATTTATCTTGGCACTAAACTATATTAAGGGAACGCGAACTTAACCATGGTAGCAATTGTCACAAGCAAATTACTGTTTATTTGTTTCATGGCGCATCGTTGTGGGGCCCTTTTTCGCGAGCATTGCTTGTTTTTTTAGATAGCCAAAGAACATCAAAAGAAACAAAGCCTACGATAATTTACTGTCACATTCAATTAAAAAATTTGTTATTTGCTTTCATATTTACCCTTTCAAAGCTACAAAGTTCTTTCCATGTTCTGATAGAGTATTTTCTTAGAGTGGAAGTCGAACGTAGCCGGCGAACTATAGGAAAGTGGTGGTGCAATCTCAGTATTGCATGTTTTAGTAGAATGGTTTTTGGAAAATTGTCCGAAATTTCTCTAGAGAATAGGGTGGTAGAAATGGACTGAAGTGTGAGTCCGTGTTGCGACACCATTGCAGGAGTAAATGAAGGTTAGATGTGACTAGGCGATGATAAAGTGGCCGACAAATTACTATTTCGCGAACGATTGATTTGTAGTCCCTTATAATTGTCATTTAATAGTACAGTTAAATGCAATTGCACTTTACTCGAACATATTCACCCTCGGCAATCCTTCAGTGTTGTTTAGAGACTGATCTACAATACTGATGTACCTCTGAAATTGACCCTCAATCACCTTAGGTATTGAACTCAAAGACGGTGGCCTTAACACGCAACTTACCTTGACAAATATGACTACTCCTGGAAAAGGTGTACTCTTTACTTCCGAATCGAGCTTTTTCTAGTGGTATCTTGACTTCGAATGATAAATTTAGAATAGGAAACAGCCCGGACTGTCAAATATAGTATTTCCGCTTTAGCCCCTTGTCGTGTTAATTACTTCACCTTGATTGAAAGTGAAACTAATGAAACAGAATCTTAGGGAGCCCTCAGAGAAACTATAAAAAAAGGACTGGAATACTCAAGAAGAAATCGGCGTAGACACATTTGTGACGATGTCATTATATTTGAGCTAAGATATTACAGAAAAAATTCATTCAACCGTGAAGATACTTCGAACCTTTACTTAGACTAAAATTGGACAGGTCAAAATTTCAAAGGCACAACACGCCTTACAAGTCCACAAGCGTTGTAGCGAATTTAGCCAACAACGAATGTGAAGTCAAAAGCACTCCATTATGTGTGATTCTGTTGAATTAATTCATCAGAAAATCGCTTAAATAGGAAACCTGGCATGTATTCTTACAGAGTCATTTGAGTGTGGTGGTAGATAGTTCCCGTGATTTTGATCGGCGACAGTAAAAAAGACATGGATAATTTTCAGCAGCTGTTGATCCAGTTGGTGAACAAGAAAGTCAAATATTGAGTGTGTATGTTCAAAATTGACTTTCTGTATCATAATATTAGTCAGCCTTATCCGAAAAGCAAATTTTCAGAATGGCACATTTTCACACAGTTCTGGACTTCTTGGGTGTGACGATACTTCAGGAATTAGAAGGTGGTTCAGTCTCCTCGCTTACAAGAGAACATGAGTTCAAGTAGACCAAACAATGCTTCTAGTGTGATTCCTTAATTTTTTTTAAAAAAAGAAGAGAGAGACACTGAAGAAAAACTCAATTACATGATTTCATATATTCTTGAATCATTAACACCATCAACAATTATATATACGGATCAGACCACACCAGGGAAAATGAATCAACGAAAGAGTATTGGTAACCATATAAAGAGACGCGGAATATTAACTTTATACCAAGGTAGTTGAAAAAACAATCTTATTCTTCGAGTAACTATGAGACATTTTCCTTCTATGAAAAAAGAGGTTACCTAAGAGAAGGTTGCTGACTATCCAAAACGTGGTAGGCTTCGAATGAAGCTTCGATGAAGTCATTTGCGCCTAAGACAAAAAATATGGGCCGAGCTAGCAAATTATTTTTTCTCGAAAATTCCGTATATGAGGTCAAAAACCTCGAACATCGTCTGCTTCTCAAGATGGAATGCACATACAAGTTCCAAGGCCTAACAGCTTTAAGTGTATAAGCTTATTCCAAAAAGCAACGTCCCCCATTAATTAGGGACAAAGATGACATCTCACTTCACCCGTGTCAATCCGAAAAGTTACACGGCAAATGGTCTTTCCTTGCTCGTGGTTTCTTCGTTGATCGCTCATACAATTTTAGCTTTAAGTAATGACCCCGCACTGAATATGCACGAGGACACCCAAATCGCAGTAATTTCTGAGTGAAGTCAACAAGAGGTTACGATACTACAAAACTTGCCTATTTACAAAAGAGAACAGCCTTTTCAGGATAGTTGCATTCATTCATAGAAAAGATGCCTGTATTTAGATGAAAATTTTTCACAACAAAACTTCAGTCAACACTATTTAAAAGAATAAGTGTTGTCGTGCGTAGTGTAAATTCAAATAATTATCGAATTGTCCCGAAAACATTAACATATCCGAATATTAATTATAAGCCGCTTGCATACAACAAATCAGAAATGTGAGAAATATCAGGAATATTGGAAATATCATAATAGGTCTCCACTATGACACTGAAAGAATTTTTGTTCTTTAGAATAAAATCAATCTCCTGCGATGTGAAAACACTCTGCTTTATTTCTAACTGAATTGTTCTCACATTGCCCTTTCTCACTCGCGGCCTCGGTAGCATACCGAACTCGCAGTGAAAAGAAAAATATTATCGGCAAATATAGAAAACAAAAATACCACCCACCGTCGCGCGTTGGCCCCAGAATGCAGGGTCACCCATATTTAACATAACGTGAGATCAGGCACTGGGCCCTGGGCTTGTTTCTTTTTCGCTAAAAACATAACGAAAGTTCCCAAAAACTCACTCAAAAAGCCCCCAAACTTTCAATAGAAAAATGCAACTGGAAAAAGACCCGCTGTCGCTATACCTGCTCCAACGAGCTTATATTCTCCAGCAGATCAAGGATGTATGCAAGAAAGGCGAGCTTTATGCTCTCGTGCTCGACAGAAAAACCGAAGCTGCCATTTTACGTGTTGTGACGAAAACAGAGTTGCTCCGGATCGTGACCACGGTCGAAATTATCGACGACCAGCGCCGTATCCAGAAATACATGCTGGCAGTGTACTTGGTGGAGCCACTGGTGTACAACCTTAATTGCATTTTGGCCGACGTGCACACAGCACGGTACAATCTGGGTGTGGGCCTTTTCGTGCCTTTTCTGCAATGGGAGGAGCAGGCATGCCGTATGTTTAACTCAAACCAGTTTCTTCAGGATGTGGCCGTGGACCAATACTTCAAGGGCGGTGCTAGCGTGCGCTTCGTTCACCTGTCGATGGTTCCGGTAGAGGGTCGTGTTTTTCTCTGCGACACCACTACCCCCAACTCCATGCCAATCTACTATAATGAGACGTGTTCGGAATTAGTGTTGCCACAAGTCCGTAAAACAGCCAAGGCCATTGTAAATGCTATTGTGGTTGCTGGCGAGTACCCGCTCATCCGCTTCTACGTGCTGCCGCAAGCAAACCACCCCGCAGCGCGGTTGCCTGAGCTCATTGCTGACGAAGTACAGCGTCAGCTTGACGATTATGCCCGTTCTAATGAGGACTACCCACCACAGTATACCCCTGATAAACCCCGGGCCATCTTACTTGTTAGTGACCGTACTATGGACCTTTTTGCCCCGCTTCTTCACGAGTTTACCTACCAGGCCATGGCCATGGATATAATTGAGGGCCTTGAGCGCTCCGGTGTTTACACATACGAGTCGGAGAATGAGAAGGGTGAAAAACAGCAGTTACGTACATCGCTTGATTCTGAGGAAGACGAGACGTGGTGTGCATTGCGCCACAAGCACATTATTGAGGCTTCCGAGCTGATTGTGGCTAGAATCGGCGACTTGATCAAGAACAACCCCATGATGGTTGATCGTTCGCGCGCCAAAACCTCTTCTGACTTGATGTATGTGGTGGCTCATCTCCAAGGTTTTGATGGAGAGCGTCGTGAGGTGACGCTCCACAAGACGTTGATTGACGAGTGTCTCGATATCAATGCGCGGCTCAAACTAGCTGAATTTGCCGCGGACTTTGAGCAGACATGTACTGCTGATGGCACGCTGTTTGAAGGTGTATTCAACAAACACCTCCACGAAGATCTCATCATGCTTCTTGCGCGTGACGATTTACTCGTCAATGACAAGGTGCGACTTGTATTGATGTACAGTATATACCGTGGCGGTTTGGCGACGTCGGACTTTGTCAAGTTGGCCAAATTCATCGGTGGTCGGGACCGTGACATGGTCTCGTTGATTATGCAGTGCTTCCACAATCTCCGCAAGTTGAATTTTCCAATAGTGAAGGACTCAGTCAAGCTGAAAAAAATCGTACGAAAAATGTTTCACACCATCAACAATGAAGGCACTTTTAACACCTCCCGGTTTTCTCCGGGCCTCAAGCAAATTCTTTCGAACGCAGCCAGGTACGAGTTGGATGAAGAATGTTTTCCTTACTTCCGCGACAAGCCGTTGGTAGAAGATATACCGAATAGGGCTAGACTTTCGTCACAGTCGCTCGGAGAATCATCAGGGTCTTTACGTAACCCGCGTATTAAAGCCTCGTGGGCACCACCAAGCTCCAGGTCCTCGAATTTGAGCATAAAGAAAAACAACCAGAGAATCTTTTGTTTTGTCGCCGGCGGAGTTACCCATTCTGAGATCAGACTGGTGTATGAGCTCTCAAACACACTCAACAAGGACTTCTTCTTGGGCTCTGAATCCATTTTGAAACCTCGTGATTTTCTCGTGGGCCTCCAAAATATGGATGATACAATGAACCCTGTCAACTTGAAACTTCCTCTTTACACTGAGTTAAACTTGTCCACTAGTCAAGCACCTGACCATCTTTTCCAAGTCCCCAAACCACCTTCATCTGCATCTTTGGCATCAAATGCCCCAAATGTGCCGCCAAAAAGTGCCCAGCAGAATGCTAATAATCGATTTAACGCTCCATTACCCCAGAGTAAGACCCAGAGTAATACCCCGTCTCATCATCAAAAGAAGGTAAATCAATATGCTACCGACTTGACAGCAGAGCCTGTTAAGGAGAAAAAACTGTCAAGACTCAAAAAATTCTTCAAGTAAATCAGAGATGATTTTCCTTTGTTGCAGTTTTCCAATAACTACGACAGTGAGTATATCGCGGTCACAGCGCATGCGACGATGATGCAACAGTCTGGTGGGTCTACATAAAGTACAGTTCAATCAGAATTATGATTTGGAGACTGAATAAAACACGAAAAAAGGCAAAAACGCATTTGGGAAGTGCTTATGGGCAACATTAAAAAGACACGGAAATTTTCCGAAATAGGAAGTCCTTTCCCGCTTTGGCTGGTGTCGTCTCAATGAGGCCATCCGGCATTTAATCACTGCCCGGCTCATGATATCAAATGAAGTCGGTTTAACCGTTGATTATAAATGCAGCTGCGCCGCATGCAGTTTCGCACAACTACTCGATACAGAGGGTCTTCAAGGTCGCCACGCCGGTATAAATTTTTATTCACCACAATTTCCATTAGCTATCAACACAAGGGACGGAATTGCTTTATTCTGAATTTTTTTGTCGTTATGGAGCAATTGGACTGGCTGCAACAAACTGCCTATCACATTTGGGATGTCTTGCCCAAAGTTCCATTCCTTGCCTCCTCGGAGATATCCATCACAAATAGCATCGAGAGTTACAGTAACAACGGTACTCTCCCAGTACCGCTAGGCTCTGGTTGGCTCTCTTGTCAATGCAGTGATGGTTGGGGTCCACTCTCGCCTATCTACAATGACTTGGCACCTTGTTTTCTCCAAGGAGAACTTTTTGCTGCTGCTGGCGTGCTCATGATAACCACTGGAATATATCAGGTCAGAAAGTTGGCAAACCGCAAGATTTCTTCGGGAAACAAAGTCAGCTGGGCTTTCTATGCCAAGTTGCTTCTCTCTGCTTTACATATTGCTTTCTCTTTGGTGTTATTGTTCTCTTACGGCTCGGCAGATGTGATTAAAACTGGCCTTCTATTAAACGTCGGTTCTGCGGTTGTGGCCTTCGCCATCCACTACTTAGAACAATTCAAGTCTACAATCTCGAATGGTGTTCTTCTTTTCTACTGGCTCTTTCAGGTTTTATTCGGAGTTTCCAAGTTTTTGGCGTTGAATTTGAGATCGGACCTCAACTCTACCTATGCTACAGTCTCGACGTTGGCCACTGTCAACGCGATTCTAGTGCTCTTGTTAGAAAGTTGGTTTTCCCCACAACCTATCAGTACTTTAAATAAGGAAATTGGCTTCTCACCATTCGACAGAGCTGATGTGTTTTCGCGTATTTCTTTCAACTGGATGGCCCCCTTGATGAAGAAGGGCTTCTACCAATACTTAAGCGAAATAGATCTTCCTTTCTTGCCAAGGGACCTTAAGTCTGAAAACACCAGTTCTGCCTTTTATCACTATTGGAATAGTCAAACGTCTCCTTCGTTGGTTATTGCACTTTCGAAGGCATTCGGAGCGCCCTTCCTCCTCGGAGGTGTGTTCAAGGCATTGCAAGATATGTTAGCTTTTGTGCAACCACAATTACTCAGATTATTGATCCGTTTTGTCAATGACTACTCGCAGTCCGTTAAAGATGGCGAGCCCTTGCCACTCACAAGAGGCTTGATGATCGCAGGTGCCATGTTTATCGTGTCAGTGACTCAAACTGCGTGCTTACATCAATACTTTCAGAGAGCTTTTGATTTTGGTATGAGTATCAAATCTTCATTGACGTCTGTTGTTTACGATAAGTCGCTTGTATTGTCCAATGAAACTAAGCAGGCCTCAAACACCGGAGATATTGTCAACTTGATGTCTGTGGATGTTCAAAGATTGCAAGATTTGGTGCAAAATTTGCAAATTATCTGGTCTGGTCCATTTCAAATCGTATTGTGCTTATACTCATTACATGGTTTATTGGGTAACTCTATGTGGGCAGGTGTTTTCATTATGGTGATTATGATTCCTTTGAATGCTGTTATTGCTAAGTACCAAAAGAAGTTGCAAAAAACGCAAATGAAGTTCAAGGACGAGAGATCCCGTTTGATCAGTGAAATTTTGAATAACATCAAGTCCCTTAAGCTTTACGGTTGGGAAGCACCTTATTTGCAAAGATTGAACCACGTGAGAAATGATAAGGAGTTAACTAATCTTAAGAGAATGGGTGTCTTCAGTTCCGTGTCGATGTTCTCTTGGAACTTGGCTCCTTTCTTGGTTTCATGCTCTACCTTCGGCTTATTTGTGCTCTTAAATAAGAATGCTACCTTGTCGACAGATATTGTGTTCCCTGCCTTGTCCTTGTTCAACTTGTTATCTTTCCCTTTGGCCGTTGTGCCCATGGTCATTACCAACATTGTTGAGGCACAAGTTGCTGTATCAAGATTGACGAAGTTCTTGACCGGCGCTGAATTGCAAAAGAATGCCGTCACCAAGCTTCCAAGAGCCGAAAAGGTCGGCGATGTTGCTGTATCCGTCAAGAATGGTACTTACTTATGGTCTAAACAAAAAGGTGAAGAATCTTACAAGGTTGCGCTCTCGAACATCAATTTAGAAGTCAAGAAAGGTGAGTTGGACTGTATCGTTGGTAAGGTTGGTTCAGGAAAATCATCGATCCTTCAATGTCTTTTGGGTGATTTGTACAAGTTGGACGGTGAGGCAAAGGTGCACGGAAGTATTGCTTACGCCTCGCAAGTGCCATGGATTATCAACGGAACGGTGAGAGAGAATATTCTTTTCGGCCATAAGTACGATCCTGAATTTTACCAAAAGGTTCTTGATGCATGTGCCTTGAGTGTTGACTTGAAGATTCTTCCTAAGAAGGATAAAACTGAGGTTGGAGAAAAGGGTATTTCTTTATCTGGAGGACAAAAGGCCCGTCTTTCTTTAGCCAGGGCTGTTTATGCCAGGGCTGATGTTTATTTGCTCGATGATCCCTTGAGTGCTGTCGATGAACATGTCGGTAGACATCTCATTAACAATGTGTTGGGTCCTCATGGTTTGTTGAAGACAAAGTGTAAGATTTTAGCCACCAACGCAATTCATGTGTTGAGTATCGCCGACAACATGCATATGGTGAAGGATGGTAAATTGGTTGAACAGGGAACTTACGCAGATATCATGTCTCAAGAGAAGAGTCAATTGCGTCAGTTAGTCATTGAGTTTGGTAAGTCTACGTCAGAGTCGAGCAAGGCTAACTCTTCAGCAAACTCCACTAAGGGCGAGAAGGTTAACCCTAAAATTGATGCTGATGAGGAGATTGGTGGGTATTCATCATTAGAGGATGTTTCCGAAACTTCAAGTCTCAGAAGAGCTTCTACAGCCCCTCTTCTTTCCGACGAAGAACGTTTATTACTTCAGAATGCTGAAGAGGAGGAAGATGAGGATACCAAGGCCCGAAAGGAGCATTCCGAGCAGGGTAAGGTAAAGTGGGACGTGTACAAGGAATACGCAAAGGCTTGTAACCCGTTCAATGTCACCGTTTTCTTGAGTACTACCATCTTGTCCATGGCATTCAATGTTCTTTCAAATATTTGGTTGAAGCATTGGTCCGAAGTCAATACGGACAATGGCCATAATCCTAGTGCACTCAAGTACTTGGGGATTTACTTTCTTTTGGGTATTGGCTTCTCTATTTCTACTTTGACACAAACTTGTATCATGTGGATCTTCTGCACAATCGAGGGTTCTAAGAAGTTACATAATGGAATGGCCAAAAGTGTTCTCAGATCACCTATGTCATTCTTCGAGACAACACCAATCGGTCGTATTTTGAACAGATTCTCGAACGATGTCTACAAAGTTGATGAAGTCCTTGGAAGAGTTTTTGGAATGTTTTTCAGTAACACCGTTAAGGTCTTGTTCACCATTCTTGTCATCTGTTTCTCCACCTGGCAATTCATCTTTATCGCTATACCATTGGGAGTTTTGTATGTCTATTACCAGCAATACTATTTGAAGACCTCGAGAGAATTGCGTCGTGTTGACTCTACTACAAGATCCCCGATTTATGCTAACTTCCAAGAAAGTTTGAACGGTGTCTCTATTATTCGTGCATATGGCCAAGAAGATAGATTTAAGTACTTGAACAGGAGCAGAATCGACAAGAACATGCGTGCATATCATCCATCTATCAATGCTAACAGATGGTTGGCTGTTAGATTAGAACTCTTGGGCTCCATCATCATTTTGGCTGCCTCCGGTTTGGCAATCTTGAGTTTGAAGAGTGGTACTATCAGTGCTGGTTTGATTGGTTTGTCTGTGTCATACTCTTTGCAGATTACGCAATCCTTGAACTGGATTGTCAGAATGACTGTTGAGGTAGAAACCAACATTGTGTCTGTCGAAAGAATCTTAGAATACTCTAGGCTTACTCCCGAAGCACCAGAGGTGATTGAGGACCACAGACCTAGGGAGGCCTGGCCTGAGAAGGGTGAACTTGTATTCAAAAACTATTCGACTAGATACAGACCTGAATTGGACCTCGTATTGAAGGGTATCTCAATGAATATCAAACCTCACGAGAAGATTGGAATTGTTGGAAGAACAGGTGCTGGTAAGTCATCTTTGACTTTAGCCTTGTTCAGAATCATTGAGGCTTCAAGTGGCCATATCGAGATTGATGATACAAACACCAGCGAGATCGGGCTTGCAGACTTGAGACACAAGCTTTCCATCATTCCACAAGATGCACAAGTGTTCGAAGGATCAATCAGAAGTAATTTGGATCCGACTGGATGCTATTCTGAAGAGCAACTTTGGAGAGCTTTGGAGTTGTCCCACTTGAAGGATCACGTTTTGAGAATGTACGAAGAACGTGACAAGGACAGTGCTATTGAATCTGCTTTGGATGTCACAATGAGCGAAGGTGGATCTAACCTTTCGGTTGGCCAAAGACAATTAATGTGTCTCGCAAGAGCATTGTTGATTCCATCCGCAATTTTGGTTTTGGATGAAGCCACAGCTGCTGTTGATGTCGAGACGGATCGTGTTTTGCAACAAACAATCAGATCGGAGTTCAAGGATAGAACAATCTTAACAATTGCCCACAGGTTGAACACCATCATGGACTCTGATAGAATTGTTGTCTTGGAGCAAGGAGAAATCGCTGAGTTCGACTCTCCTGAAAACCTTTTGAAGCGCAAGGAATCTTTGTTTTACTCTTTGAGTAAAGAAGGTGGCTTTGTCGAAGACGAGAAGGATGAAGAGTCGTGATTTCAAACATAAAAATTCCACATTTTGTAATCGATATGGGTTACAAAGGAAACACATTTTTGTTTTTTTCCGTATTATAAACATAGAATAAAAGTATTATCTATTAGTAAGCGAACTAAATATGCTACCTTCTTACCGAATTGCCCAGCAAGTCTAGCGTTAGAACACTTTTTTGCACACAAGGCCCACCTTAATGTTCACTTCTCTTTCTCAAAGAATGTATATGATACAATGGGTACACCTCTTCACGGCTGGAAATTTCACACGTGTTTCCTGATGACAAAGCTTTTGAAATATCCGAAGTCTGTCTTTCCAAAAGACATTCATCGTTGAGTTGATATAGTTCAAGCAAGTCATCGTCGGAGTCAGCATCAACAGCAGCAAACACCTTGTCATTAACAAGAGCGATATCGACAATAGGACTTTGTGTAAGAAGTTTTTGCTTAAATGAGACCGAGTGGTCGCTGTTGACTGTAAAAGTCAATAAACAATTTGTGTTCTCACACAAAACAAAGACCAAGTTTTGGCCATTTTTGGAAGACGTGAGTACTTTTGCGATGGAGATTTCCTTAGGGGAGTCTTCCTGCAAAAATCTTTCTGGGGGGAAATGAGCATCGGTCAAATGGGGTTCGATCAATTCACGTAGGTCAACTCTAGCAAGTTGTTTGCTGTTCCACCAATCCCACAATAACAAATAATCGTCGCCTCCTCCACTAATAAGCATGTTCTTATTGAAGGATGGTAGATGCATGCACGAGACAAATTCGTGATGACCAAACAACCAGTGCTTAACGACATATGATAATGGGTAGTGAGTCACCTTGATATGCTCGTCTCTGTCACCAGTAAGCACAAATTGTTTGCCGTCGTGTTCCGCAACCAACACATCACTCAACATGGAGACATGTCCCAAAATAGGCACGAGATCTTTCTCGTGGATAGGTTGTTCGCCGTCAATGCCGATTTCGTAGACATCACCAAACTTATCTGCCAAAATTATGCTTTTGTCGTCCATGGTTGTCAGCACGGCACATGGTCTCTTGGGGAAAACCTGGCGTTTCACCAATTGGATACAGTTGTCTTTGGAGTAATCAATCTTAAACACCACAGCAGCTTTATCGCTGTCCGTGGTTCCGATAATATGATGCTCGTCTCTTGTCAACGTCAAAGAGCGAAGATAGTTGTAGATGGTGGGGGCACCGGGTCCCGGAACTGGCACCTTAGGTTCCTTCTTGTTAGTTTTTGCCTTCTTGCTCACGGGTTCTTCACCAGTTTCCGCCTTTTTCTTTGCCTCTTCCTCGCGTTTGGCTTTGAACTTCTTCTCCTGGACACTTTGCAAATCAACGTCATCAGCCCAGGTTCCAATTAGGGCTCCATCGGAAGTGCGGTAAACCAATAGATGGTTTTTGACCGATGCAAAAAGATGTTCTCCGCTTTTATCAGCCACAACTATTTGGAAAGGATGTTTCATTATTCACAGTGATAATAGAAAGCCGATCAGAATTAAATTGAATCCCGGTTTATTTTGGATGGAATCTAATTCTTTTAGTCCAGTACAAGATGGCCTCGCACTGGCGGTTTTTTCATAATCTCATCGTTCTGCACATAGACACTTGGGCCAGGGCCTCTTGAATTTAGAGTGTCTTGTTTGATTTAAGACTTCTTAAATCCCCAGGACCATGTGCTTTTAGTAGCATCGTTCGGCGTGGCTTCCGAGGACTGTGGATCAGGGCTTGTTTGATTTTGCTCGTCACTGGCAATATACTTGCGCGGTTGTTGCACATGGGAGAAATACTGGTTGGCCTTGTCAGTTAACGTCGTAGCAGGTTGAGGCGGGGCTTTTTTAAAGGAAGATAAGAATCCCGTGAAATTGTAGGCAGCACCAGGATCATTCATCTCCGTGGCTAAATGTTTAGGCAGATGGAAGTTAAAGATGAATTCATCGCACGTAGCATTCCAGATTTGGTAGTTCTTTGTTTGTTGCCATTGATTGATGAACTCTGGCTTGAATGCTGCGACATTACCCAACTGCTTATCAGCTTGAATATCGAAACCAGGGGGTGGAAGCTTAAACCGTTCCACGTACTGATGGAAGCGCATAGTGGACAACATGCTGCGGATATAGTCTTCGAACTGGTACCGAATGTAGTCATCGCTTCCAACATATGCTTCTCTTGAAGTGTGTGAAGCTAGAAGCACGGATATGAATTTCTTATCTAGAGCAGTGAGTCTCAATTCTTCAGCCTTGCCACTGGGAAAGGTGACAGACCAAGAGTCGAGATCTACAAGAAGATCGACTTTGAAATGGGCCAGCTGGTTGACAATGAGGAGATTCGAGCACCCAACCATGAAGGAACGTGCATTAAGCTCGTCCATTTGGGGAAGCGGTAAGTATGGATTCCAGAAGCTGCCCTTTGTGTTGAACACCTGAAGTGGCAAGCCAAAGAATCGAAGCATCGACATGCGGTCGTTGGTCTTTAACGTGGTTGGCTTTTCCAAGGGCGAGTGTTTTTCCGTGTAATCACATAGTGGGCATCCCGATAATTCGAGGTTGTTGATAAGGTTTGGGATGAGTGCGATCATGTTATTCTGAAACTGGGTGAGCAGTTCCAAGTTGTTGTTTGAATATATCAAAACCTTCTTTTCAAGAAGCAACGCCTTGATTATGACGAGAATCTCATTCTTGAATTGTGAAAGAAGTTCCCAGAGGTTCAAGTTGACAAAATATTCCTCTTGCTCCTCGTAATTTTCAGGTTCAAGCTGCGATTCGGGGTTCTTGGGTTGAGCTACTTGCGCGGGTGTTATTTCAGCGGGATCTCGTACCCGGAACAGCTCATTGAGGTTCTCAAAAAGGCTCTCTAAAAGCTCAAAGTTGCCGAAAC
Organism: Metschnikowia lachancei; assembly: GCA_030572615.1. Taxonomy (NCBI): domain Eukaryota; kingdom Fungi; phylum Ascomycota; class Pichiomycetes; order Serinales; family Metschnikowiaceae; genus Metschnikowia; species Metschnikowia lachancei. Next base: position 3,876 of record JAJMAK010000266.1, on the reverse strand, counting down.
TGTCTTGCTGAAAGAAACTGTGGGTAATGATAGATAACTTCTCCTTGATCTTGGTAAATACGGGCTGTTTACGCGAGATGACTACCACGGCCTTCTGTACAATGGACCGGGTTATATCTTTATTCCGCTCGAGTTCTGTCTCCGATAAGTCGGTTGTTTTTACCTGTCGCACGCATGAACACCCAAAGAGCGTCTCGAGCCGGTTCGGATTACCTTTGAACGCCTCAATATCGGCCAGATCATCGAGCGACAGCCGCGTGGCAAAGTCATACACCAAGTTGAAGTTGGAAAAAGTCTCCTCAAACAAATGCGAGCCATCGGGAAGCGCTTGGAATGCAAGGTTCTTGAAAAGATTTATGTCTGCATTGGGTTCGAGCTGCGCATGGTAATTCAGACGCCACCACTGGACTTCGGGTCCCCGCACGTGGTGAAAGTCTACGAGACACACGGCAAAAATCACATCTTCAGCCAGAGTCGGCTCGGGAGCAACGACACGCTTTGGCGGGGGTATAGGGAGGTTTTTGATCTGGATCGACAGGTATCTGCTATGGGCTGTGGAGGGCGTGTCCCACGTCGAGAGGGGCGACAGGACCGCCGTAGTCTCATCTGTAAACACCTCTTTATGTTCGATGACATCATTGTCGTCGCCATTGTCGGTATATTCTTTGTGTTGTTTCTGGAGTTGTTCAATGATATCTTTCAGGTTTCTCTGGGTAACCAGTTGCCTAACATCCTTAACATCCTTGGGGTCGTTCTTTTCAACACTGCTCCATCTTCGAGACGGCGCAGCAGACAGCCCGAGACGCATGGGGCGACATACAAACTCGTCGGGCCCGGCCAGCTTTTGAGTACCCACGCCACTCTTATCCGTGCGTTCTATTTTGTCGGGCCGGTCAGGTTTTTCAGGTTTTTCGAGGGATTCGGATTTTTCTGGTTTCTCGGCACGTTTTTGAATCCGTAGAGGCCGCAAGGCAAACTCTACAGGTTCAGCAGCCGAAGAAACGTCGCCATCTGTAAACAGATTGCGTTGTCCAGCCATTTCCTAAAAGTGCCCGAAGAAATGGCTATTGTTTTTGTGAGAAGGTAATGAGTCCGCGAGAATTCTAATAGTGGAGGGAAGGAAATCACAAACTAGGAATGTCCTTAAATTGACTTTTGCCAAGCCAATTGCGTGAATGTATGTTGGTTGAGAATGCGGAGGTATGGTTATATTTTTTTTTTTTGGTTTGGTGGTTTTAAGCTGCGATGTCGTCACCATGGACCAGGAGGCATTCGGTGGACCCAGAGTGGGGGTTCAAGACTGGAGGCGATTCGCGCTTTGGGTGCAAATGATAGTGGTCCAATTATGATATGAGTGTGAGGTGGGGCAGGACAAAGAAATATAAAGAGCGACAGTTTCTTATGTGCATTTTTTTGTTATGTTTAAAAATGAATCAAGGTGGTGGGTTTGATGATATACGACTGTACATTCTTTTTTTAGTATGGCTTATTTGGAAAATAGAAATCCAAGAGGAATACTTTTTGTTGGGGGAGGTATATGCTCTCTACGGCAGACTAATATGTGTATGGATAAGAAAACAGAGGGTTTTTGGTGCGAGGAAGATACTTTGGGGATTTTAATAGGTTTGGGGATTTGAAAGTTTCAGGTTATTAATTTCTGGGCTGGAGGTTTTGCTTTTTTATAGTTTTGCTTTTTTATATTACTTTCTTCTCATATACCTTTATGTGACATCGGTGGATGGTGTAACCCAGTGTTGATACAAATTAATAATTCGCGACTTTTAGCAAGGTATATTTACTAGTTATAGTTTAATCTTTTTACTAAATACTAGATATGAATACTGGTTCTGGAAATATTGTGGTAAATTAATATTTTCTGAATTATTAAACCGGTATTTTCAAGAACTAGTCTATGGTTGAATGTTTAGGCCTTGCTAAAAGTTAAAGCTTGTGTGTTCAATTGGGACGCTAAGACTCAGATCTCAGGTTTGGCCACGATTAAGCAGTATTGAGGTATGGAGGCTAAATTTACAGCAACTACTTTGCGATGAGCCATCCAATGAATCAATATACAGACGAAGGCCTAAAATATTGATAAAATATTGATCTTCATAAGAGAAGCCCGTTCGTCAATAGAAGCGGGTGTGAGGTGCAGAAGAGAACAGTACTCCTCTAAGAAGGACAGATCATTATGGGAGTAAACACTGGGAATACTTTTAGGGAAAACGATGGACTAACTTCACCAAAAACAAGAAATGGTGGGCAACGACGACGAGAAAAAAATTCGGCATTAGTCAACTTTTCTTGGGTCCCCAAATAATCCTTCTCCGTGCGTTTTATGAGACAAGAATCCGTCCTATTTATCGGAGGCATGAGCGTACCACATCTGGCTGACAACGAAACCCCCGGACCCATACCCGGTTCTTTCAGGACAATGAGTGGTTCACATCAACTTATTATAGCCAGGAGCGTGAACTCTGCAAATGATAGTTTTAGAGCTCGACCGTTGCCGAATATTATCTGTAAAAGGAAGGGGGGACCAGCTCGACTCTTGAACTTTAGCCAGGTTATACACATCTTAAGAAGAAATCGTACATATACTTTTCTCCACTTCGATATTACCACCACTATGTAAGATTAATGGCAAGTTTTCAACCCTATATTTTTCCATAAGAAAACGTAAACGTATCCTGCTTTGCCAGGAAGAGGGTTGCTTCATGTATATAAGCGATTCTCCTTCCTGACTAAGATGTATCTAGTAGATATGCATGTTTACAATTCCGGTCATTTTCAGTTACAGCTTTTCCTTGATTTCGGAGTACCCGTACAGAGCGCTTGAACATCAATTTACTCTCTACTTGAAAACCGTGGTTTGGTTGAGATTTCCCCCTAATTTTCAACCCCCCACCCCTCCGAAGACTCCCACAACACTTCTATTAACGGGAATCAGGTTTAGCGTCATTGCAGAGGTACTTCTGTAGGGTAAAACATCCTGTTAAATTTTCAACAGTCTCTGAAAGCATTTTCCAGAATATCCTGAACGACCGGCCTATTCCTAGTACGCCATAATTGTTTTCACATCTGAGCCCTATCAGCTATCCGTACAATGTAATCGGCATATTCTCCTCCAGGCTTGTGTGTCCAAAAATACGCAAGCATTTCAGGATCATCATCGTCTATCATCAGGCCTTGAGCATTGTGACTGCTAGATTTTCCCAATGCTACACTTCTTGGATCCCGTGCGTAAGCATATGCAACTTTTGTATAAATATCAGGCTGTTGCATGGTATCCAGCGAGGACACCAGTTCACCATTAACACTGGGATACATTTCTCCCGATGTAGTCCTGGAATTATTATTTGTGGCTTTATTCATAAGTTGTGTATGTTTGAATTCCTACTTATTCGCTTGTAGTAGATATTCTAAAAAGCGGAAATACGAACTACATGCCAGAAATTATGGGGGGGCGTAATAGTATTCCGTGAAGTTCGAGAGGCCGGTAGGTGCCGCATATGACAATGCCTGTTTATTTAATTTGCAATTTTTCTCATTCCAAACAATCCTTATTTGTTTAATTTAAAACTTCCCCCCGGCAAATATACGGTAATCAATGATTCTAGAAATTTTCAAGTAAAAGTAATAAAAAAAAGGACTTGGCAACTTTTGGTTCCATACAGTGTTGAATAAATGAAACAATCAGTTAGATGCGCTGATACGTGCACAGGCGATACGAAGTATAATAAATTTGGAAGGTGGTTCGGTTATCTTCAATAATAACCTACTCCACCTGGATAATGTATTTGGTTCTAAATACTCCTTGTTATTTCGATTGGGGGCCCAAAAGGGGCTTTCTACATTTCTTTCTTCTGGGAAGAA
>JAJMAK010000265.1:0-23386 GCA_030572615.1 Metschnikowia lachancei | reverse complement strand
AATTTTCCATGTAAAATAAATGGGTCACAAACCGAGTCCACTCTGTTATTGGCCTATGTCCCGATTTTTGAATCAGATACTGTGCCAGTTCAATAATAATCCTAACGTAATCAAGTGCTTTCAAATTAGAGGTCTCACGGTCTTCACATCCATTCAATAACAATATGCGCTTTTTTGAAGGCTCAATGCTGTTGGCAATCGCTTTTCCGACGCCTTTAAGTATCACGATAGGTATTATACTAGTCATGAGAGACCCAATCGAATATACTATGACTTCGGCTTGTGCAAGCTTTGATATAACTCTGGGTTGAGCCGTAGGGCATATCTCCTCTCCATACGGTGACACATAAAATACTCTCTTGATCGGTGAGATAAGTGGCTCTATATCACCTGTTTTATGAAAATGAAGTTGTGACTTTTTTAACTCAGGATGTGTGTACAGTGGTGTATTACCTACTTCTTCGTCAGACGAGAGATTCGCATCGTCGAATTCTGAATTGTGTGTGGCTTCCTCCAGAATAGATACAACGCTTTGCTTTGTCGATATGGTGTTCACACTTGGACAAGCGTACACATGCTCAAGAGAGGGGTGTGAAATCTGGGACTGCCCCGTAATGATTGATCCATCAAGAAGAAGTGCACTGATGTGGTAGCTGAAATTAGTGTTCAAGCAAGGGAGAACTTCAATGTTTGTGTCTATTTCGGTGATCTTCATAAAAAGTTCAACCGCCGCATCTAAGGAGCCCGTAAATAAGCGGACAGCAGTCAAAAACAAGTTTCCAATATTTGCGAATTCAAACTTGAACTGCTTTCCAGAAGAAGAAACAGCATAAATCCTTGTCCTTTTCAAAAGTTCAACGTGTATGTGAAGAAGAAACGAACGCACAATCTCTTTGGTAGAATTGGGAATCTCATACCAGAAGTTATGTGTTCCATCCACAATTTGATCCCACTCAGATCTTGCCACCTTTGCATCTGAATCCAATCGATAACTTAGGAGTTTCTGGAGTCCTATTTGCCTGTCTGGGATCAACCTAGTAAGCCTTGACCTAATGTCTCCGATTGCTGGTCCACCGATCACTCTTATGATTTCGGAAGATGAGCCACCATTGTCCAGAATAGGTAAGACATAATTTATGTTAAAATTCTTAGTACTGAACAATGGAACTAATTCATTCGTGGCCGTTCCACCGCTTAATACTACTATTGATTGTAGCATGGAGACTCCTTAACCAAACACATCCGCGTGGTCCAGATAAGGTCAATCAAGAACTAAAATTACCGCCAGCCATACTAATCGCTATGTGCAGCACTGTGATATGGCTCACCAAACACGATGTATCCATAAACGCCCAGTTTTTCATCCTATTTTTTTTTAATTTTCTGCGATATGGTGTATCTTGCGGATCCTATCTCACTAAGTTTATCTTGCTACAAACCTAAAACTATAGAACAAGCTATGGCAAGCCATAAAGTGATGTCCAAAACACCCGATATATAATCGCCGGGTTCACCGACCTGAGTCCTAGCAAAACACACATTCCACCTTCAATGATTTTTCTCGTTACAATTCTATCCAAAACAGCATCATTTTAACCTCCTTATAAATTCTTCCTTGGGAGGACACCTCACCCATACCAGATAATCAAGCTTTTCTGATTAACCCTTGGCCATTTCCTGAAAATTATACACCACTCCCTAGTAATGCTTTTCAACACGACGTCTTAATACTTGCTTACTACACATAATTGCCCAATTGTAACCAAATCTTAAGCTATAACCGAATTCGACCATTCTTCTCATCAAAATGATCCGAACATCCCCGTATTATTGTAGCTTCCAAAAAGACAGCTCTGACTAAATTCCCACCGAAAACAGGAACGCTGGTTTCCTGATAATAATTCAGAAATGCAGAAGAAAAAAAACTTACATAAAAAGGAACAAAAGTAACATTCTTTTATTGTCAATCCACTGAATTTCCATCTAGAAAAATATACACAGTGACCTCCCGCATGACGCACTTATTATTTGCGCTCTTGCACCTTAAGCGGAAGTCTCCATTAATGCTAGAATGTTTATTTACTCACTTAAGGATAAAATAAAAGATAGGAAAACTTAGCTTTTTGAAATGAAATTAAGTCATTAACATTTACATAATTTTATAGAAAATACAAAGTGATGTTTCGAGATGACAATCACTTCACTCAGGAAAATGACTGATGTAGGGTGTCATGGCAAAAAGTTTTTCAAATTTCTATTCCTTTGGAACAAGTACAGTCAAACCTGTTTAGACCGTGTTCTTTTTAGTACATCCCGATTTCAGAACCAAGCGAGGTTCGAGGTTTTTGACGTCTATATGCAGTACACAGTGTACAAAAAACGCGCCGCTAACCTCGTTCTTTGAATAACTATTACGAGCACTATATCGCTGTATGTTTTCAGTATCTTTTACATTGTATTTAAGTAAAAAAAGCTATCGATGCCCTTTGGTATTCAGGTGGTCGCATTTCCAATGCCCTTTCTCGCATTTCTTGTAGACTCAGTAGACATTCCAATCTCTTGGCATGTCTAGTTTCACTCTCTTTCACGAACCCAGTTAAGATATCTATAATAGAAAGATTTCCTTGGAATTGTACCTTTGCACACATACAAAATCGTCATCACTATCACTAAATACCTCTTGAATCTCTTATGTATTACGTGTCAGCGATTGTTCTTGGCCTTGCTGGCATTCATAACCATCAACCTCGGGTAGCTTCTCCATGTCATCATCTGCTTCGGTATTTGTAGGCATTTCCTCATCAATATAAGAGATATACTCTTCAAAGTTCATCCGAATTTCGATTTCTCCTTTCTCGTGAAGTCTAGATATTAATTGATTAATATCTGTGATTAATTCTTCCGATTCAGGGTCCATATTTATAGAAGTCCTTTTTTGCACACGGCGGTCAACAGGTGACTGAGGTTCGAGGTTTTTTGGCTTAACAAGGCGCGGTCTATACAGGTTTTACTGTAAGCGCCAGTTGCATATCGTGGGGGGGGGGGGGTGCTTTTCGAGGTGGCTCCCTGTAATCCTTATTTTTGTACTAAGCCCATAGTTTCCGATAACGACACACGGCATCATCAACATCCGCGCGTGACATACACGTAAAGGGCGACTCCCATCACCCAGTCCTTTCTTAAGTAAAAAGTATCAGACGTAATAGCTCCTAGAGTACTTTGATGCGCAATACAACAAATTCCAAAAACATAAATATGCCCATTATCACTGCCAAAAAATCTGCACTAATATTAAATAGTTAGTAAATACACAAAATAAGTAGGAGCTAAAGCCTTTTCTCAAGATGACCACAGCGCCATACTTCGCACATCGGATACAAGAACAAGATTCGGCATTCAATTTCTACAAAAGATTGAATGTAACCTATAAAAGTCAATAGTCTCCTTCTATCTTTAATGTAAGCCATCCTCCACCACATATGGTGGATCTATGCATTTTTCAGTAATAGAATTCATATTCATTTATTATACCTCTTTCTTTGCAACAAATATATCAGTTCCTTGTCGTGCCCCAGCACTTTTTATACCACCAGAAACCTCAATCTTGTACTCTGATACAGATTTCAAGCATACACTTTGCGTGCCCGGTCTGATGACCTATCGTGATAAAAACATGAGAACGTATAGCACAAAACTGCAGATCGCCTTATTACAAGACAAGTAACTAGGGGGATCATTTCCAAATGTGGCGTCAATACCCAATACTTCTACTCTCCCCCAACTGATACCTGACCCGAAGTTTTTCCGTGAGATAATAAATTTTCAACTACCAATAGAGATACAAAATCGAAACCTCTTCGGCACTTTCAATAAAATACCCTGGTCTAAAAGCGAATCCAAAATGTACCTGCTCAACATCCATTTCGATCTTTAGCGACATGACGTCTCGTTATTCTTCAACGCATCGGCCTTCCAGCCGTTACAACTACAAATAGAAAAAGGCCGTTAGTAATACTAGGTTTATTGAAAGTAAAGAAACATATTACGAGATGAAATAACAAAGTCATTGCTGAATGGTAAGACCAGACCTTGTAGACGCATCGTAAGGTGCTCCTGAATAAATATATTTATTCCCGTATGGTTATAACATGACCATAGAAAAGACGTTCAGGTGACTCGCAATATCAGATTATAGGTTCTCTGGAAAGTGTCGCCAGAATAACCACTATATATAAAGGTTACCAAGATATATAAGAAGATGCTGGAACGCCATCATGCGTTCCAATAGTATGTTCTCTATCCGCAGACCTACCTATACCACTTATGATAACTCAGGGACAGCTATACGACAAGAAGTCGTAAAAGTAATTACAACATCTAATAAAAGTTCCTATAATGCTCCTTGAAGTTAATGTTGATCGGTAAGAATGGTTTGTCTCTTAGCAACAACGACCAAGATCAACAATTCTGTCCACTCAGTAATTTACAAACTCCTTGATTTCACCTACGAATTTCTCGATGCGAACACTAATCGTATGATACTACAACCGCATTGCGGGCAATGAGCATTTCGATCAGTACGTGCATTTTAATTAAGAATGACAGGCTTAAAGAATATGTAGACAGTCTTTTTCTTACTAACAGCATGTAGAGTATTTGTGGAGGGTTTCCAGCTGCATCAAGGTAAAAACCTTCCACGTTTTTCTATATTTGTTAAGTTTTTAAACCGCATTCAAACCAGACTCTTGTTCGAGTAGTTGTCTGAAGCCCGCCCCTCTTCGTCACAAGTGTCTAAATTATTACCTACTCATATTGAAGCGAAACTTTAAAAAATTCCCTTACTTAATACCGTCAAAACGACAGTTGCGGATCATTTTAAGGAACACAATTATCTATAAGGTTGAGGAAAAACAAGCATTTCAGTCAGAACTCAGGATTTACTTTATGGTACATTATTCATGGATATTTCTTGATTGACTGTACCAGCTTGCAAAAAATACGATAAGTCTGCACAAACACTATCTCTTTTACGTAGATGTAGTGTACACTATTTATATTGGTGTGAACATTTATCAGCTTCACAAAGACAGGGGAAATTGAAGTGCTCACGATGACACGGCCTACTACAAAACTTATACCAGACTCATTCACTGTTCTTTGTACAACTCCGCGATTAAACGACCATTGGCTATCACATACTAACTTGGTTTGAGGTTTAGCTTTGTTTATTTCTCAACCATATTTGATTACTTTGAATAAGTTTTCTCACGTTTGTTAGTATCGACCAAAAGTCAATCCGACCCTTCATGTGACAAACCTATTGAAAACACAATGCACCTTGATTGTTTCCGCCACAGAAACTCATCAACTACTCTATCGAGAGTTATCTCATGATGGAAAAGCCCACTATTTTTCGCCCGAACTTGTTGTATTCTGCAAACAAAACTTTGAACGAGCTTAGATTCGCAATATTGGATTGAAGATTGCGATCGATGTGACCGGGCTTATAAAGAACGGTATGCATGTATTCCTACTCAATGGTGGATACGAATGAATTCGGGAAAAAGTTTGCAGCCAATAACGGAGTGACAAAGTTTTCAATTATTTAGCTACTGTGGGAAGAAGACATGTGCACTTGTGTCCAGCCTTAACTAACTGTACGGAAGATTGGAATTCGCCATTTATTTTGGAATGTATCTTGATCGTTTCCTAAGGTGAGCGTATATAATGAGCTAATAAATGCTTTCATTACTACTGTGATGGAATGATAAACAACTCATTTCAATTACTTCGAGGACTCTGAAACTTAAGAAGCCAAACACATGGTTGCATTCTTATACTACCGGACATTACTATCCTTGTCAAAGATTTGTGACACGTTAATAACTGAATTTATTCAAAATCACCTAACTTTAACACTTGGCGGTGATAATTGTTTTAGGCGCTCAAATATATTTTTCCCGGCTGAAATGGCCCATCATATAGTTGAGTGTCTGATGACTAAAACCAATTAAGTACGGTATCGTTGACAGGACTAGGCGTCGTCTATTCGAACGAAGCTGTATGCTAATCACTTTGTGCTTTGCCCCTTTCTAATATGATGAGTTTGGAACGCTATCCATCTTCCCAAATAATCTTTTAATGTGAAGAGATTTTGCAAAGAAATTCCCATTCGTAATAGTCAGATTGAGGTATTAATGCGAAGGGTTTGGCAAGAAATTTAAGTAACACTATGGAGCACGGAGAGTTTGGAAAAGCAGTGCAAAAAATCTTCTTAATGGACGTATCATTCAGATGGATTTCTAAATTAATTATTTAACGTAACACTCGTTTACATGACATTATCTTGGTATGAGACAATTAAAAAGCTATTGCTTCACATTCAACGCAAGAAGAAGTTCTCGAAGATGATAACTTTTTGCTTGTTCTAGCATGTCATCCGTGTACCTTATTTTTTTGCGAAATTGAAGTGTTGCGCTTAAGGTATATTTTCTCCTACAATTTGCTGGAGATACCGTGAAAAAAGTGGGGAAATTGTAATTGACAACTACGGTGTATGAGAGGGAAAGAAAGAATTTCATCCAAAAAACAGTTTTCATTAAAGGAGCATAAATCGTTCATCTGGAGCAATTGAACTGTTGAGTTCGAACAAAACTGAATGCAAGTAAAGGTCATATCGCATGGGATGCGAGGCGAAGTTCACTATAGTAGTTTCATCTCACACTGACAACAAGAATGACATTTAACATTGTAAGAGTGATTCTGATACCCTCATGCAGAAAGAAGAGCTCCCGTTTACAAATAGTTTTGAAAATGCCTGTTTCCTTTGGGGAATGGCTTTGCACTTACTCTGAAATAAATATGACCAGGAATATTATCTCCTTGAAACTCGTATATACATATTAAGATGAAATTAGATATGGTGTAGAAACCTGTCAAAAGAAGGGTGACATAATGGCCGGGAAGGACAACTGGACAAATAAGCAGGTTCTGTTGCGCTGGGCTTCTTGCAAAAGGTGATGGTGTGATGTTCGGGTCACTGTTTAAATGGGAAGGAAGTGAGAACACCTGGAGAGAGATGAATTATATTTTTTGCTACTACATGTTAGTAAAGAAGTGACCTGATCAAAGAGGGCAGGCTAGGAATGGAGTTTTGAAGAAGCCGTAGAGAAATAGCGTATCCTGGTAGACCAATGTCCTAATTCGTAAAAGAATTTTACAAGCAGCTACGTTTAAATGGTTTTGATGTATTCTAATGTAAATATTCTGCGATACAACCTTTAGAGATATGAGGATTTTTAGCTTGAGCATCCTTTATTGAGATATATCTTGTAGTAATATTAGTATTTAAATCAGTAATTTCAATAGGTATAGGAACTTTTTGTTAAGAAGTTTGTTTTATTCTAATAGATTGGTCTAAAAATGGTTTGAATTTAAGAATTGATTCAATATTAATTTCTTTTATTATATATCTATTTTTAAATGGTTTTGATCTACTTGATTTTAAATAATTTAATATACTATGTTGTAATTCACCAGTTTTTCTAGCTGCGTTACTTATTGAATCATTTATTATAGTAATATTAGTATCTAAATCAGTAATTTCAATAGGTATACTATTTATTTGGCTAATAGTTGCTTTATTAGATATACGAGTATGATCTATTATAAAGTTATAACGACCGTCATATGGCATATTATTATTAGAATATATATTTTTTAAAATAGTCCTTTTATCTGTTTTAAATATACGAGCTGCCTCTCTAATGAAATGAAATACTTTCTTTTCACCTGTCAATATATCTATAGATGTTAATAGTGTGGGATGCCGCAAAACAGCGAGCTTGCGAAAGCACTAATAGCTTTAGGAATTTACCAAAAAGCACGTTTATCGTAGATACACAAGACTCTGGAGTGTTATCAGATTTACTAGGTAAAAGTCAAAACAAAACACATAACTTTTATCTATCAATCAAGTGACAGATATGAAGAAAGAACTGCCCCGATTCTGTCAATAAAACTTCCCTTGACTTTCTGTAGAGCAAGCACATGCTAATAGCTAGAATTCTCTCCGACCAAACATCAAGTATAATGTTTTTATCTGCTTAAAATAACTAAAAGACCAACTCTTCCGCAACTTCATCACACAGCATTCAATTCTCTTTCAGAAGGTCCAAGTCATACGCGACGGGTTGTCAGACGAACTGTTACCTATTACATTAAATTATCGCGGAACACTATGTTTGGTGTACGGGTGTGATGTAGAAACGTGTGGCCAGACATGAACACCAACTTGGACAATTCAAACCAGTTCATGTCTTTGAATGAACTAGTATTGCATGAGGCGATTGGGGTTGAGGGATTGAAACGATACTCTATACAATTTGCTGATGAATTGTGGGTTAAATATTCGGGGACGGCCACTACTATCAGAAAGATTCTATCGCTTTTGGAGATATTCAAATATCAGATTAATAAGCTCAATCGATTGGGATCATGCGACCATGAGCTAGCGTATTTTTGTTTCAAGTCTGCTCAGCACTTGATTGCCGCTTTCCGGGGATCTCCAGCAAAGAAATTTGGGCCCTTGATAGAGGAAGTTATCAAGACTATCGAGACCCTTCGCCCCAATATGCTTGAAGTCGAGAAATGCTTCGTGACACAAAACTTAATTGTATCTGATTTGGAGAGTCGGTTTACTAAACTAAAGCCTACCATCACAAGCAGTCTAGCTTCTGCTCGTATCAATAAGCACTTTGACTTTTTGACGCCAGGAGACCTTAATCATTATCTAAGGTCCACGCCAACACTGGTACTAATTATTGATTTCAGAAGCAAGAGAGAGTTCACTTATAGCCATATCAATTTTCTGAGCATTGTGAATATAGAACCAAAAACCATTGCTTCTTTGTTCAAGGAAAAGCCTTCGCCAACAGATCTGGACCTCGAATCTGTGCTCGAGAATAGCTTGAGTGATGACGAGTTTAGATTGTTCCGTAGAAGGCACGACTTCGAGTTGGTGGCGGTGTACAATCTCAAATTTGGTCTTTTTTCGGATAACAAGTATGAATCTTTAATGCCTTTACTTTCAGATAGCGATGCTCCTCTCTTGCCAAATAATCCCTTTAGAAGCTTGATTGACTTGTTAATGTTCCGTAATGAATTTTTGAGCTCAAGGTTGAGAAGCTATCCCCTTTTCCTTAACGGTGGCTTGCAAAGATGGTACCAAACATACGGCGATGCTGGGTTAACGCGTGAACTGTCCAAGTCACTTGATAACAAACCTGCCGAGAACCCGAAAAGTAGTCTTTCGAGTGTACAGAAATCGAAATACTTGAGAACATTCCAAGATTATTTGCAGAGTGGATCTGAAAATCCCAATCCAGAAGATCCGGTACGGGAAGGGAAAGTTTTAAGTGCTCAGGAGAGATTTAGGTCAAGAGAAAGGCTCAATTTGTCATTTGAGCCTCCAAAGCCAGATCGGCCGACTCCCACAGCAGAATATAAGGTGTCAAATGCTTCGACAAAATCAAAGGTTTCGTTGGAATTAAAGGCTGCCTCAGAATCATTGAATTTCTCCACTGGTCTCACTAATCTCGGAAATTCGTGTTACATGAATTGCATCCTTCAATGTTTAGCCGCAACTCCGGATCTTTCGGATTTCTTAGTGCCTGGTATCTCGAACCTTAAGAGCCGTGATGCTGATTCGTATAAAGAGCATATCAACTTGAATAATTCTCTTGGACTGCAGGGAATAATCACTGTTATGTTCGTAGAGCTTTTAAAGGATATGTTTCGCAACAAAGGAAAGTACTTTGCACCTTCAAAATTCAAGAAAGTGGTCGGCTCCTTCTCCCCTGGAAAACAATTTGCAACAAGAGAACAGCAAGACTGTATCGAATTTCTAAATTTTTTCTTGGACTCATTACACGAAGATTTGAACCAACGACTGGTTAAGAGTCCCGAAGAGCGACGGGCTATCATGGATCTATCTGAAGAGCAAGAGAAGGCACGCGAGTATCTACCTGTGCGCCTTGCTTCTGCAATAGAATGGGAAAGATATCTTAAATTGAATTTTTCAGTCATTGTTGATGTTTTTCAGGGACAATATGTATCCCAGTTGAGATGCCTAGAATGTCAAATGACATCCAGCACATATAACTCTTTTTCGACCCTCTCCTTGCCCATTCCCGAAAAGGCTGGAAAGATGAATGGTCCGATTCTGCTTTTTGAATGCTTGGATTTGTTTGTGGAGACCGAACTCTTGGATGATGATAACAAATGGCATTGTCCGAGGTGTAAAAAGTTCACCAAACTGACAAAAAAGTTAGTAATTTCGCGATTGCCAAGGATACTTATCATTCACTTCAAGAGGTTCAAGATACACAATGGTCATTTTAAAAAGCTTGAAAATTTCATCAATTACCCTGTTAATGATGATCTAGATTTGACCAAATATTGGCCACCTGTTGGTTCGTATATGAATCCATCATTGAGGGGGTCTTTTAGTGAAGAAAAAGAAGTCGAGCTTTTATCAACTTTACCAGATCGTCTTCAAACCCCACCCTTTCGGTACAAGCTATATGGTGTTGTCAACCATTTTGGAAACTTGACCACTGGTCATTACACTGCATATGTAAAGAAGTCAAGCCAGCTCAATGAGTGGAACTACTTTGACGATGCAAAAGTGCTGCTCGGATGTCTGGAAAGCAAAGTACTAAATCAGAACGCATATTGTTTGTTCTATAGGAGGTATTAGATAATATTATTGCTTCTTTGCTGATGGGATATCTTCAGTTACTTTAATGGTTGGATGACTTCCAATTACCCCTTTGCTGATGCCCATCCATAGCCAATCTACCTTTTCCTCCGGTTGATATATTATTTCTCCTCTAAAGCCATCAACAAAGCTCCGATCATTAACAGTCATGTTGGTAGTGAAATTAATGAATTCGTTGAAAATCGCGATGGAAGACCAAAATTGTATTTTCCTAAGACATGCCACGACTAGGCTAGTGACTTGACCACCATTGAGACAATGAAAGTAAACAGGGGCAAAATTATCATGTATAATGTATTTTAGAGCCTCTAATACCGTGGTATATCCCATTGGTACCCCTCTTTTTTTCCCTTTCCCTGATTGGGCACATTCTATATGTATCAAATTGATATTGAATTCACGGGCAAATTTGTAGAGGTTAGGATCTGTTGTCTCATTGATCGGTTCGGGAGTGAGAGAAATGATTGTTCTCAAGTTTAAACTTTCTAGAAAAGCAAAGTTAATTTTTCGAGGATACCCACCGCGATAAAGATTCTCCTGGATATTACTAAATCGTAATGGTGGAACAAGTGGTTCGAATTCGTTCATTGGAAGGGCTTTAAGGTAAAGTTTGCTGGTGAATTTGCTTCGATACGCTCGAAATAGTGCACACAGGTTTTGAATGTAGGTCGCGATAGCCTCATTGGCCTGGTAATTAACAACCTTTATTGTTCACTATGCATTGGCGATAAATAGAAAATTAAACATTTGTACTAAAATAATTTTGGAAGTTTGCAATCAACAACATTAGTTTCGAGAACATCTTCAATAGACATTCTTGGGCGCACCCCTGGCAACTTGGATCCACCGGCTATACCACTGCTATTCTTTAAATATAGGATATCGCCTACGTCATTGAACTTTGTAAGAACGTAGTCAAGATCCTCTTTGGTTAAGGCGGAGCTAACACACAATCTGACTCTCGCGGTTGTAATAGGAGTAGCGGGATATCCAACAATAACAACAGCGATTTTCATGGAGTACAAAATCCTCGAAATTGCTGGCATTTTTGCTGGCAAATACAATAAGAGTGGAATAACAGGCGAGTCATCGGCACCATAAACAATAAATCCCAACTTTTTGAGCCCAAGACGTAAGTATCGAGAGTTAAAAGCAATTCTCTTTAACCTCTCTTCGCCCTCCCCGGGATTAATTGAACCATCAATAACACTAAGAGATGAAATAATCTGCTCCAAAACTGGAGGAGGAACACCTTCACCGAAGCTGTTGTTCAAATAAGTGAGTCTTAGCTTGTCAAGGATCCATTTATCACCCGCAATATAACCACCGGTAGCTCCAAATGATTTCGTCAAAGTTCCCATCAAAATATCGATGTCATTAGGGTCGACCAGGAAGTAGTCACATATACCACGCCCTTGTGGACCTAAGGCACCAATGGAATGCGCCTCGTCAACAAAGAGGTAGCATTTATATTTGTCTTTCAATCTCACCAAAGCAGGAAGATTTACCATATTTCCTTCCATAGAATATAATCCTTCCACAGCAATGATGATCTTTTTCCAAGGACGATGCGTTTTTGGTTGACCCTGGGCTATCTGATTCCTGATGAGTTTTTCCAAATCCTTCATATCATTATGTTTGAAAACCTTCACAATAGCGCCCGAAAGTCTAATTCCAAAACGGGTCGATGCGTGATTTAAAGAGTCACTAATCACCAAAGATTGAGAATCAACAAGAGATGCAAAGAGACTCGCATTTGTTCCATACCCTTGACTCACTATAATTGCATCTTCCTTTCCTACGAACTTTGCGATCACGTTCTCGCATTTGACATGCAAGTCAATAGTTCCAATTGCATTTCGAGGAGAGCAAGAGGATGTACCGAGTTCACCAACTCTCAGTAAAACATTGTCCGTGCAAATACCATGGGACTGAGCAAATCCCAAATAATTGTAGGATGATAGGTTAAGACATTCGACAGATTTTCCTGAGTAGGTATAATCTTTGTTCTTCCGGACTCTCTCAAAACATTTGATATATCTTCCAGGAGCCCCATGAACAGGTCTAGCGAAACAATCGTCAATTCTTGTCTTCAAACGGCGAACATAAAAATTCTCGAATCCATCATACCATGGAGCATAACCATCTTTTTCAACTAAGTCTTCGTAGTCTTGAGGCTTGAAGATTTTACCGAAAAAGTCACGAATATGACCTATAATTATCAATATCAAGTAACTTAGTAAAGTAGCCAAATGAATTAGGTATGGAGGTTCATCATCGATAGGGGTAGGTAATGGTTCACCCACTGGGTGCTTTGAAACGTGTAGAAACTCTCTCGAAGTGAGTTTTCCATATTCCAAGTCAGCCTTCACTTCATCTGGGCGCGGATCATACGGAGCATCGGGTATCAAAGTCGACATGTTCGTCTGATGTAACGGTTTCACGCCTCGGTCCAATTTGAAATGTTGTTGGTGAGAAATGTGAGCTGTCGAAGGAAGAAAAGTGTTTGCAGTTCGCGAATTTAGGACCGCGCCTTAAATATGTACGTGTGCAATTTTACGTTATGCGCGTCTCTATTATTCACTATAAAATGTATTATCCACAGCACTTTGTTTTAATCATTTTGTAGTAGCGAAAAATTTGACCGGCAGATCTGAGCCTGTTTCAAGTTTTAGAGCGAAGTCATGTGTGGGGACTTCCCAGTTGAGGTGTCCAATGGTCAAAATTGTAGTATCTTTTAAGTTCTTCTCGATGAAAGAGTGGCATTTGAAAACCATATTTTCATACATACCAGAAAATGCCTCGTCCAAAATAAGGATTTCAGGGCTTTTTATTATGGCCCTCAAAAACAATGCAAGCTTTTGTAAAGAAACTGAAAGTTCATTGAAAGGTACATCAGTCTTATTGTCCAATTCCAGTTCGAAGTTTTCTAAGATTGAAAGCGCGTATGATGGGACACCAGAGTCTTTGTACAAGACTCTGAAGTTAGAATTTCCAATATCAGGTATTAACCCATTTAAAATGACCTGACCCAATGTCATTCGAAACGGAACAACGGCATGAAGCTCAGGTGATGAGATGCCGATCTTATTGTTGATATCGAAGTAGTTAACACCACTCCCAGGTTTACGAACGACTCCACCGATACTTAAAAAAGACTTCCACGACTGTGGATGTTCTGCTGTAATCAATGATAGAATAGTAGTCTTCCCAGACCCATTTTCCCCCATTATTCTCCAACTTGAGCCTTTTTTTACTTTCCAATTGAAGTTCTGCAAGACTGGTACATTTTTGTAAATCACTGATGCATTATTAAATTCGATGAAAGCCGAACCGACATGTGGGGGCGGAATTTCACTTAATTCATAAAGGGTACGTTCTTTCCCTTGCATTTTCTTGTGCGCTGAATTGTAATTTTGACTTTTTGCGGAAAATTTTTCATCAGTAGTCGATAAACCATTTTCATCCACAACTGCAAGATTTGGTATCCAATCAGGAACCTCATCAAGGGTTCTTAACCCAGCCACTATACTGAAGTTTAATTCTAAGGCGATATTTTTGAGAGCTTCCGAAACTATTTTGGTTGCTTTAGGATCGAGTCCTAGGAATGGGTCGTCGATAACAAGAATTTGTGGTTTATTATGTATCGCCTTTGCTATTCTGGCCCTTCTCATTTGTCCATTACTAAGAGTATTGATCCACTTATGTTTTAAGTGACTCAATTCAAACTTAGCTAATAAGCTCTCTGTAAACTGTTCATCAGCATCTGGATCTTTGTTATTGTTGTAATTATTTTCACCAGAAACGTAGTTTCGTACAGAGTTAACATCATCGGTCATCTCCAACTTCCCTTTGAAGGAATAAGTCTCATACCTTGCTGCCATATGACACTTGTCGAGTCCAGAGTTTTCTCGGAAGTCTATGTATTGTATTTTCAATATACCACCCTTAGATAGATAAGGATAAGACCGTGCCAAAGCTGGCTCCGAAAAATACTTGGATGCCACAATCCTCAAGAAATCAGACTTTCGGGGGCCAATCACTCCCCAGAAAGTCGGCTTATTCTCGTCAGCCCATAACATGAAATTAATAGGGCTCGGAAATATATAGCTTCTGCGTCTGGTTGCTGCTTTGGAAAATAAGGCATTTTCAATTTTCAACAAGCATTTTGTTTGTGACATTCAGATGATGATTTATATCGCAATGTGTATTAATAAAATTTTTAGAGAATGGTCGACTTGAGGGGCGAGCATTAATTTATGGCTGCATTAAGTGAGAGTTCTGACAATAACAGACAATAATATAGCGCTATTATAAACAAATACAAAAATTAAACATGTATTTAAAAATTAAACATGTTTTTCGTTATTGATTCTATTTTAGAGCCAGGAATAAATTTGACACACAAATACATGATTAGTTATATTCAGAAATCATTCAGGCAGATTTCAGAGCTTCAATCAAATTTTGGTATACTTCCGTGAACGGAACAGCATCACGTGACCGCATACAAGTAGTGTTGTTATTGGCTCAGAATGGTATTTTGTGTGACACGCCAAGATGGATTTTACAGAGCCCGTGATAACCCGTGAACAACCCCTGAAGCATGATGAAGCATTAAATTCTGAAATTAGCAAACAGAATTTTCCAGGAATGACCCGTTTGGAAAGTGAAATTGATGATGTCTACACGCTGATTGAATCAAAGATCTCCAATTTTTGGAATACTGCGTCACGCAGCATTCACGGTTCCCAAAAAAACAAAGAGGTAGAAGCCGAGTCCAAGCCCCCACACAAACAAGAGAAAGCAAATCGTGAATCATTACCGGGTGTTTCTGAACGTGACGATGTTCCTCCTGGAGAGGAGCACTCAAGTGGTTCACTGAAGAGTTTAGACCCCAAAATTGACCTTGCCTCCATTTCTGTCCAGGCCAACAAAGCTCTTGACGAATTGGACTCCAAGCTTGAGATTGTGGAAAAAAGAGCTGGAAATTTAGTCAGCTCTATAACATCATTCTTTTCGACTGCCGTTGTAAGCTCTTCGACATTACCAGATGGTAAAACTAAGGATTCTTCACCCCTTCCCATTATCCCAGGGGATGCATACGGGTCATCGCGTTATGATATGGAGCTCTTTAAATTGCACACAACTACTGATCTTTTCTTAGTTGAAAACCTGTATGATGAAGCTGAGTTACGTGAGTTCAACGTTGATGACAAAACACAAGAGATAAGTAATCTTTTGGGTAGATATCAGGGGACATTGGAAAACTTGATGAATAAGCTTGTTCCCACACAAATTACATATAATGAATTTTGGTTTAGATATTTCAAACAGGAATCTAAATTGAGAGCTGGCGAGAAAGCGAGAAAGGAGCTACTTTCTCAAAGGGGTAAGGGAGAAGAAAGAGAGAATTTGAGTTTTGATGAAAACAAGCCAGACACAGCTTGCAGCAAGCTTGAAAAACAAGCAAAAGAAGTGGAAGAAACTAAGGAATCAGAAGATGAAGAAGATTTCTTGTGGGATGACGACGACGAGGTAGAAACTTCTGATTCCTGATTATGTTATGTAAGGTCAGTGTGCAGTCCTGTATACAGATATCCCTGTAGCACCGAATATTATGGTTTTTTAGGCTTGAGTTCATCATCAAGGTAAAGCCCGAACAACGTTTCTCCGTCAGGATGGGTAAGAATTCAACTTATGAAAATCAGAAGGAATACTCTGTCCGTACTCAAAACCATTACCAGGGCGTCGTGGGTCCCGAAAAGCGAATTTGGATCAAACGAATTACCGGATACCCAACTTCAATCTTGATGAATAGATTTGATATAGTGGACGACCTCAAGACAGCCGTCTACCAGAAGTATCCAAATACAATAGCAAGACTTCATGACTCATCAGATGTTCAGATTTTTGTCACTATACCAAGACGCGAGCAAGTTCAACAAACTAAGAACTTGAAGAATAAAGCGCCCATTAACCGATTGAAAAGTGAGTCCAACGACGAGTTAAGCTATAGAAATTCAGTCCATAACGAATTGAGTAATAGCGAAAATATGCTTGCTTTACTAGAACCCGACAAAAATGTTTGGGATGCAGTGGACGAATATTTTGGCGGTGAGATGAAAATGAGCGATGCATTCATTATAGATGTGCTTGGAGAACAGTCACATATACTGTTTGATCAAACGCATTTGAATTCCCAAAAACTGGACGAACTCCGCCCCAAAGAACTAGAGCAAGTATATTCGCCATCTCCAAGTCAATATATCGCCCAGAGGCCAACCCTAGTTACGTCCAATTTACAGACCCCAAAGCCTCAAAATCCCCAGCAATTTTCTAAGAGTTTGGTTTTGGAAAAGCATTCTCCAGATTCCCTAAGATTTTCCACAGAAGCTTCCCCAATGGGACTCACGCACAAGCGTTCACAATCTAGCCCATCACAATCTCCAATATCATTGACCCTGCAATCTAAGAACAATAACTCACAGGCCGTCCTTCTTCTTCCGAAGAATTTTTCTCTTGGAGAGCAAAACGCTTTGAAAAGACTGTCACTAGATGAAAACACGATCAACAAACCCAAACACAAACAAAATAGTAACGTGACGAACATTGGGGGAGGAGTCTCGGAGAAAAGATCTATCACTGGTAAGGAAAGCCTGCGGACTTTCAATCAGTATGGAAACTTAGAGTCAAGCTCTGGAACTATGAGCCATACTTCATCAAAGCATGGTCACAAAGAGCCCAGTTCAGAAGGTAAAGGTGAAATTCTGATCATGAAGAATATTACTGACCGTAAACGGGAAAATACGGAAAAGACATTGAATACTTCAACATTTGAACAGGTACTACCTTCAATTTCTGTGTTGGTTGTGGAGGACAACTCTATCAATCAAGCGATTCTCGGTGCGTTTTTGAGAAAACATAAGATCCATTACCAGATTGCCAAGAATGGACAAGAAGCTGTCGATAAGTGGAGAAAAGGCGGATTTCATTTGGTCCTCATGGATATTCAGCTACCAGTGAAATCGGGTATTGAAGCGACTAAAGAAATACGGTTTCTCGAAAAAGTGAATCGAATAGGTGTATTTGCACAACATGAGTTGAATAATAACCAAGCAACAGGACAAATCAAGATTAAAGAAGATCAAAAGCTAGATCTTAGCGTGTTTAGGTCACCTGTGATCATAGTGGCACTTACAGCATCCTCCAATTCTTCTGTGGACAAAAAAAATGCTCTTACTGCCGGCTGCAATGACTTTTTAACCAAACCGGTCAATCTTGTTTGGCTACAAAATAAGATCACTGAATGGGGATGTATGCAAGCTCTAATAGACTTTGACGGATGGAGGTGCAAAGGAAACTCTAGCACTTCATCATTGGTTAAAAGTTTGTCCTCAGCATAGGCTGTCAGAATTGTTAATCGATCGTATGTGTTTCCAGCTAGTTGATCTAGCTATTTTCAGAACAAGTGAAACTTACATCATTGAAATTTATAACAAAATAATTTCGCTGAATAGATATCTTCAGCAATATGATCGAAATATTGCTTTTGACATAATCTCAACTTAAAAACATACTCACACTTAAAATAATACATCATCGTTTTTATACTCCACATGATGATAAGATTTCACCATGAATTTTTCAGAAAAATTACAATAAGAAAGAGAATATTATATTAAGAAGTATTCATCTGTTCTTAGATTCGATCTGAAAGTTGGGGCGACATGGGAGTCAAGTAAGATTGACAATGTCAGCTCATGAACTCAAATTAATGACGAAGGCATGCTCTGATTCCATGGTAATGCACATAATGCGCACATCATATTATCGGTAGAAAAACTACTTCGACATGTCCCAAATCCACCTCTGCTATACAAATATGTTGGGGAACGATGTCAAGTCAAGTGCAGATGCCGAGGCGCAAACAAGTGCAGTTCATCTGGAAGATATTCCTGCTATGTTGCCATTAGAGGTGATCGACAAAGCCATCGGTACGAAGGTCAAGATTTTATTGTCGAATAGTAAGGAGTTCCAAGGAACCTTGATCGGATTCGACGATTTCGTAAATGTTGTTTTGCAAGATGTCACTGAGATATGTAACGAAGCCAACGAGGGGAAAGTCATCAGGAAAATGTTGTTGAATGGAACGCAAATAGCAATGTTATGTCCCGCATTCTAATGTAAGACAAACTACAGCTTGATAGTTTTCGTATGAACTTTCGGGACCGGCCTTGGTATTCTTGTTTTGATTCAGACTTAAACAAAATTAGTTACTCGGCTTTTATGGATTTCGAGTTGAAAAGAAAACACTGCCTGGGATCAATCGGCCCAACTTGCTTGCCAAAGGACGAGCGGCGAGTGGCGAATAAACCTGCACCTTGCTGGATATATTTTTTCTTTTACATAGCATTTGTAACACCAATATTACTCGTTTCAGGCCTAAACTAAAATATAAGTACAGAAGAATGCAAATCACCATTTTATTAGAGAGGACCGAGGAAAGCTTGACAATTGATATTTCAGATGAGCTTTCGCTTAATGATCTCAAAGCGTTGATTGAGGCTGAGACGGAGATTCCTGCTAAGGCTCAGGGATTAGTGCTTGAAAACAGGCTCCTTACAGAATGCGAGTCGACCCTCAGTCAGGCTGGTATTTCTCATAATGGGCTTATTTTACTAAGGAATTTATCCGAAAGTCATGGACGTGCTATTCAATTCGATCAGTCTCAACAAAACAGGAATCAAGGTGTCTTCGAAAACAAGATAAATGAATCCTCCGGACAACTGGGTGTCACAAATGATCAGAACTCGAAGAATGTAAATCATAATGGCCAAGGATTAGCAGACAGCTCAATGGCTATTGAAATGCTAAAAAAACTACAAGAATATCCTGATGATGCAGAGTCCCAAACAAAAATCTTGGAGTTGATTCGCCAAAACCAGATTGAGGAAAACTTGCAATTGGCCTATGATATTTCTCCCGAGTCCTTTGTACCTGTTAACTTGCTCTACATAAAGTTAAGGATAAACGGACATGAGGCATATGCTTTGGTGGATACCGGAGCCCAAAAGACGATTATCCATCCAAAATTGGCAGAGAAATTTGGAATCCTGAATTTGATCGATAAACGATACGCTTCAATGACAATTGGTGTCGGAACTCAACATTCAGAAGGGGTAATCCATAGCGTCCCTGTGGGTTTAAGTGACTTAAATCTTGAGCTACCTTGCTCATTTGTAGTTCTAGACATTCATGTTGGAATTTTGTTTGGGTTGGACATGCTCAGAAGACATAAATGCAACGTTGAATTAGCAAAAGATGCATTGGTTATTGGAGATAAAGAAATCAACTTTTTAACAGATTACGAGATTGAGACTCTTGTTTTACCTTTCCAGGATGTCAATGGATTGTCTGAAAAGAGCCAAGTCATTGGACCGTTGTCTTCTCAGAAAGTTGGCGAAACCTTACTGGATCCTGAGAAGAGCATAATGAAGAACCCAATCCCAGAGAGCCGCTCAACAGAAAGTCTGTCAATGAAGTCATCTATTTCAAAAATAACGTCTTTGGGCTTCTCTGAAGAAGAGGCGATTGAAGCATTAAGATTGGCAAACGGTAATGTTGAGCTCGCGGCTTCATCCTTGTTCTAAACCTTCTCGGAAATCATAATCTAAATTTTTTTTTTTCGCCATTTCATATGTATTGCACTATAAATTTAAATCAAGTTCTCCAGCTCTTCATCTGTAGATCTCTTCTTCAAGACCAACGGCTTACCAGTGACTCTAAAGTATAAGTCCTTTATGTCGTCTGTCGTGGTCTCAAAATGAGATGAAGGATCATAGCTCTTAGAAATAAAAATGTTACTCTCAGATCCGTCTTCGGTAGGCTCATATAATTCAGCAAGACCCATAAGTGTATCAACACGCGTGCCCAATAATTTGAAAGCAGGTTCTAATTCAACATGTGGAGCATTTGTTTCAACTATCGTAGAAACAATGGCGAGATAATAGCCTTTCGGGACGACGCAATGCTCGTCAGAGAGAACTGCAATGTAGATGTCATTTTGACGACCAATTTGGTTTTGAGGAATGATGATCTGAACAGAATCCAAATTGTTGGTATTGGGAACAGGGTGGTCTAAGATACACATTGCCCTAATAACTTTGCTTCCCGTCTTTTTGACACGATCAGGGAAGTATGTTGGGTCGGCTATAACGATCGGAGCCTTGGCAGTTCCTTCCTTAGTTACCACACCTTTGAACTGCTTCTTTTCGTCATATAAGATCTCGTCAATTGGCGTGTCCAACATATATGTTCCACCATAGATCGCAGACAAACGTGCAAATCCTTGAGGTAATTCTCCTAAACCATACAATGGGTAGATATATGGCGACTTGCCATATTTTGCAACCGATTGAACATAAAGAATGATTCTCTCAATCGTTGGCCTGGCAACCTCCGATAAGTAGTCATCATTAGCCCATAAAGCCATAGCATGTCCAATAAAGTCTTTGGTACCTCTTTCTAAACCAAAGTGACTGTAAACCTCATCCATGGTGTTCTTGTCCAAGTTTAAGCCCTGGTGAGTTGATGCTTCACTCTCGTCGTAAGCGGCAACAAACTCCAAGAAGCGTTTCATTCTTCTTTTCTCAAAAATACCCATCAAAGAACTCTTTAAAGCTTCGATCTCATTGGAAGGAACTTTGGAGATTTTTCCCGACCGGTAAACATAACTTCCACCAATCTGCTTAAACTCAATGTACTTAGTCACCTCAGTGTGGACTAAAATATTAGTCAATTCACCATGGCTCATCAAGAACTTAGGAATCAAATCGACACACCAATCACGATCACGTCCTGTGATAGAGCTTGGCTTTTGGGAAGAAGGCTTAAACTTTTGATAGAGCTGCAGCAAGTTTAAGGATGCTGATTCTCCACCATAAAAGTCTTGTCTGTCGATGTGAAGTACCTTTTTTCCTTCAACAGACAAAATCCCTGAAAGCACACATTCTGTAAGACCTGTGCCTAATACTATAACGTCGTAGTTCTCGTCCATTTTCTTTATCGTCGCAGAGAATGTTTGCTTGTCAAAAACAAAAGCGGGTTAAGAAAGGGCGGAGGCCAAATGTGATTCTGTCCTGTATATTGATAATCACGTGTTTCGTACCGTCAATAATGCAATATTCAAATTCACTAAAACTATACTAAGTTATGAAATCTACTCGTGCCCTCTGTGGAACTCTTCTTAATGATTTCTGAGATTTCTTTGGGATCAGAAGTGATTTTTGTAAAATTTTCATATCCGTCATCCGTAATAAGCAAATCGTCCTCAATACGTACTCCTCCAACGTACCAATACTTATCGAGTATTTTTTTGTTAATGAACCTCATCTTCGAGGAGTTGTTCAAAATATCTTGTAGTAAGAAGGGCGAGAAGTAAACTCCTGGTTCGTCCGTAACAACCATGCCCGCTTGTAATCTTCTTCTCAATCTCAAATACTTCAATTTTTGATCCGAGTCTTCATAATTTGGATGGCCCCCTACATCATGGGTATCCATACCCAATAAATGTCCAAGACCATGGGGAAAGAATCTAGCTGTAATATCGGACTGAAAAATTGTTTCTTCATCACCATTTTCAAAAATTCCTAACTTGAGAAATTCCCTAATCAATACTCTGTGTGCTTCCAAGTGGATATCATCCCACAAAGCACCAGGTTTAATCATGGCCATTGTCACTTTTTGCATTTTCAACACAATGTTATAAATTTCCAAGTGTTCTTTCGTCCAATCACCATTGATAGGGAAGCACCTGGTTACGTCTGAGGCATAACAACTCCATTCAGCACCAGCATCAATAAGAATAGATTTTTTCTCGTCGCCAATTTCGTCATCATTCTTGACATAGTGCAAAGTGGAGCAATTGGGACCTGCGCAACAGATTGGATCATACAGCTGATACTTAGAACCCTGTCTGAGAGCATGATACATAAATTCTGCGTGAATATGAGTTTCATTCGTCTCGATAGGCGTAGCTGACATAACAGCAAGGTGGCACTTGTCGGTAATCGATGCGGCGTGTTTCATAAGAGAAATTTCAAATGAATCTTTGATCATTCTGGACTCGTCCAATGCAAACATCAATGCATTCTCCTTCTCAATCAAGAAATCTTTGAAAGGTAAATTCCACTTATTAAAATCTGTGGTATAAATTTTCACGCTATTCTTGTAAAAGGTTTCAAGCACACCATTCAAGTGTTCAACATATTTCACGTTATCAACGTCATACTTCTTCATAGCATACTCCCGCAGAATAGGCGGACCGCTCCACATTATGTCGTCTTCATCGACATCTGGGAGAAAAAGAGTCAATTCATCAGACTTTGCGTGGTACAAAATATGGGACCCTGGTATTTCACATCCACTCAAGTAATAAAAGTAACGATTTTGACGAAGGGGCTTTGTTTGGTCACAGTATTGATAAAGTTCAAGATTTTCACCACTCAAAAAAAAACCAACATTATCATCATGCTTTCTACTTTTGAAATGATTGTAGACTCTCCGAGCATGCTCCTTTGCTGGGTATTTAATACCATTCATTTT
>JAJMAK010000264.1:0-23049 GCA_030572615.1 Metschnikowia lachancei | reverse complement strand
TTCCATTAACACTTTCCCTGTAATTGTAGATATTTTATATTTTATTCAACATTATGTGTATTTTTAATATTACTTGAGTGCTCACATTTTTTGAGAAATCATGAAGATTTGAGAAAGGTCAAAAAACACGCTGGATTCTCTAAAATAAATAAATAAATAAAAAAGTTTAAGTATAACAAGACAACATACGACCACTCCAACAAACAGAGAAAGGGAAATTGATTTATTTTGACCCACGTAATCCCAAAGCTCTCCTTTTCTGGGTTCATATACAGAGGAGCAGGCACATGGAGATATCCCGCATGATAGTCAATTAGGTGCTGCAATAATTAATCAATCACTAAAAACGAAACACACCCAAGCAATTCATCACCACCTCGATAACTCTGTCTACCCTAAAACCAGTTAAACCTGAAACAATTGTGAAACAATAAACACTTTGCGGTTTCCCCATTACCAAACCTTAGAAGAGCGCGGGGCAAGGAAAGGCCCAGAGCACGTTAGTGCCAAACACGCGGTTCCGATATACGGCAGGTGTATAATTTCTCACTGAGCAGAAACTCGTAGGGCAAGGTGTGGAATTCGACCTGAGTATTTCTCGCCACATTCAAAATTGCCAAGGAAGTAATCGAAACACCAAATCTCAATCAAAGCACAAGCAAGGCACAAGCAAAGCACAACATCCTAAACATTATGTCCTCACGTAGATTGAGACAGAAAATCCCGTCCAGTGATGACGACTTTGACGAAGCACCCGCACATGCAGCAAGTGATTCAGAGGACCCAAGTGAGCCCGATTTAGATGATGACGATGAAAACGAGGCAGGTGGACCAGATGAAGAGGATGACGAAGAAGAAGATGATGAGGATTCCTATGAGGCCGAGGAGCCTGCCCCTGTCAGGCCTCTGCGTGGGGCACGGCCCATGCGGGAGAGCAAAAAAAGACAGCTTACATTCTACGAGGAAGACGATTTACTAGAGAGTGAAGATGAAGAAGAGGAGGACCGTGCACGGGCACCACCAAAGAAAAAAGTGTCAGTAAAACTCAAGATTCCGCGTAGGGCAGCAGCAGCAGTGAAAAAAGAGGAGGACTTTCTCGAACCTGATAACGAATATAGACCCGATATGTCGCGCATGACGGAGCGCCAGAGGGCCCGGCTTATGGACGACGAGCCATCAGAGAAATACGAGGACCTGATGTTTGCTCGAATGGATGAGCAGCTTCTTGCGTTGAACAGGAAAACCCAGAAGAAAAAGGAGACCGCTGAGCAGATGGCAGTGCGTAAGGCGGAAAACGCCCGCAAGCGTGCAGACTATAAGGTCAAGCAGCTTGAGGAAGAAAAACGTGACACGTTGAATAAATTGTTGAAGAGGAGGGCAAACAAGACCCGAGAAAACGAGGACGACGACACCCCCGAGTCTAAACTTACGCTTAAGCCGCGCCGGCCCGTGGTGGGACATCCTGCGTTAATGCGGTGGGTGAGTCTGCCAACAAAGTCTGTGTTGGCGTTCGGGGAATGAGGCCAGAAGCAAAGAGTTCAGAAACGAGAAGGGTCAACGAATGCGGCGAGGCTAGATGATGATCTTCATGATATACACGAGAGCATGTAATTGGCCATTTTCTTGTGATGCCTCCATCACGCTCAAGCTAACTTGTGCAAGAACTGTGAAATTGATTACGCTGCTTGTGTGCATAAGTGTCGCATCAGGCTTCCAAAAATAGCACCATTTGTTCCTGTTTGGTGTTTTAAAGAAGAGTGATGCAAATTTTTCTCTTAAAATTGCTGGAAGTAGTGGCTTTGCTCTTTTCTTTTTTTAAGGGGTACTCCTTTTCAGCGATGCCACGCCATTTATGAGAGAGTCTCACTAACATTGTCTTCAAACATGATAGCAGCTCTACTATAAGAGTGAAACAAATGTTCTGGAGAAATTGAAGGAAAATAAAACGGCCAACTAAAGGAATAATAAATAAATCAATGATAAAAAAAAGGTCTCACATTTAGCTTATTGTAGGTATCAGCACCAATCATGGTTGCGAAAAGCAAGAAGCTAAAAGGCAAGAAGGTGAGAAGGTGAGAAAGCGAGGAAGCCGAGAAGCGAGCGGCAAAGAAGTTTTTCTCACTTTTCTCGACTATCTTTCTCATTTAGGTTTCCTCACATCAAAAAATTTGACTAGACCTTGCATGGAACTCATTGTAGTTTGCACATATTTGACACATCTTCTGAAAAAAAACGACTAAGCGGAATCAAACCACGTAGCTTGAAGAATTGAGTTCATCAATTTACTCATGAATTCACTTTCTTCAAAGCTTCATTTGCCTGAATTCCATGTGTTCCTTTTTCCATCATGACGTAATCTATCTCGTGTTTGTTGCCCTGAGTAAGTGAGGAATGCAGCTTTGATGATTGCGGGAAACCGTTTTTTCTTCGATGTTTTGAAAAGGAGTTATCTATTTTAGGGGTTTCCAAAGTCCCACAGAATCCAGGTGATGCCCAAGTTAAAGGAATCAACACTTGAACGAGAGGTTTTTTGGGCCATTGGTGGGGATGAAGCTGGAAAGGTGATAAGCATAAACTTTAAATAAAATAAAAAAATAAAAAAATAAAAAAAAAACAAAAAGAAAACACTCACTGTACTGCATCCGAATACGCCCGGAACTCATAACGCACGGCCCGGAAAAAATATTTGCTTGAGACTTGTTGACTGAGAAGGAACAGGCGTTCTTTTTTTCTGTTCCCGGGAATCTCATTCCTGTGCACACCATGATCCCATAGTGTCTGAGACGCGTCCGGCCACATAGCAATAAACATGGGTTTTCACCGGTGCCTTGAAGAAATAGCACAAAATTGAGGAGTTGTATTTGTTTTTGTTGTTTTGCTGATTTTATTGATTTTGCTGATTTTTTTGATTTTTTGATTTTGTTGATTCTTTTCTATAACGTTGAAAAGATTCTTCTCCCCCTTCATTCAGTTAAAGCTTTTTGATTGAAAAAAAAGGGCTTGCAAGAGGTCTTGGTTTGGGTTGCGGAACAAATTCATGTACCCAAAGGGATCGGGGGAAGGCGGCCATGCGCCTCTACAAGGCGGGGCTAACGTAGGTTGCTGATACTTTGGTATTTTTGAGAGGCACTCAGATACTCTGCCAAACAGCAATTCGAGGGTGTGAATCACCAAAGGAACCCGAAGGTACCCGAAACAATCCCAATTAACGCACAACAAGAAAATCCCCAATTGAAAAATTTAAACTTACCCAGAGCAAGCGAAAGAAGATTGTTAGCGTGAGGGGCTTCAGCATGTCTGTAGGAAGATGTTCAGTGCGCCTTTTCCCGCGTGTACTATATACAAACACACGCAGCATACACATGACCCAAGTAGTTTTCATATTCCAGTGAGAGTCGTCCGGAACGTAAGTAGTCGTCATTTTAGTTGCCTGATTGAGTAGTGGTCGCTGAGATGGATGGATAGTTTTCCCCTGTAGCGGAATCCAAACACCAAGCTGTGCCAGCGAAACAAAATAAGGCTTCATAATATCGGCTTATCTCTTTTATTTCTTTATGAAAAAGTAAAAAAAAAAGTTCATTCTCCCATCCTCCATCACTTACGGTTGTTTCGACTAACTGCTGTGGAATCTGGGATGTCATTCTCCGGTGTCTAAGAACATATTACATACACTCCATACATGATGCGGTGATTCTTGGAAGAGTGCCGTTTTTCGACCAGCCAGCTTGGTACGGAAAGTGAAGCAGGAACGTAGTTGAATTCGGGGTGAATGCTTCTTTCTTTCTCAGATACTTCCTTTTTATTTCGTTCCGGTAACTTCCCCGCTACTATTTTTTCTTAGCGTTTGTGTTCTTGCCATTCTTTCTATTTATCCGTTTTAGGATTTTTCCAGTTCTAGATCGGGGTTCCTGAATTTGCATCCCACTATCAGCCACCCGCCCAAGGCATTTACAAGAAGGAACCAAAAAAACAAAAAAAGAAAGGGAACACAAGCCAATACGGCAGCAACCAATTCTAAAAACCGGGACAAACAAAACCAGCGGCTATCAAATAAAGGGAAACTGAAAATACGAGCCACTTTATATGCAAAGAAAGCCACATTTCGAGGCAAACGGTGGCGGGCTTGTGGCGGACGGACCGTCACACAGCGAAAACTCCGTTTTCCAGAATGGCCCTTTCGTCCCACCGATGAATATACAAAACTACCCCACGGGGATCTCACAAGGAATTTCCTCACCGCATGTGGGGAACGCCATGGTCCGCCCGGGTAGTCTACGGACAGATTCTGAATTGGGACCTGGTCCGTCAAATGGTCTGCCAATGAGCCCGGCAAATGGTACGGCAATGAGTCCAGCCATAGGTCCAGCCATAGGCCCGTCAAACAATCATGGGAATCCAGTCGTCTCAATCCCAAGTACCCACCATAATAACACCCCTGTTCTGATCGCAAGAGGTGTACCAGGGGCCATAAATGGCAACGCAGACGGGACTGGTCCTCAAAGACTCAGCCAACAGCAGCTACTACATCAGCAACAACTACAAATGCTACAGCTACACCAGCATCAACAGCTACAGCAACAACATTTACAACAGCAACAGCAGAATCAGCAACAAAATATTCAGAACCAACTACATCAAGGGCCCCAGCAACAGCAACAGCAACAGCAACAGCAACAGCAACAGCAACCAGTAAACATACAGAACCAGCATCAGCCACCTACACAACCACAGCATACACCCAAGGAAGCGGGGAATCCAAATCCGAATCTGAACAAAAATCAGAGCCCAAACAAAAACCTCAGCCCTAATTCAAATACGAATCAGGATCCGAACAAAACTCTTAACTCCTCAAACCCAAACACGACTCAGAACCAGCAGCTTTCACAGGCTACTTCCGGGGACTCCCCAAATGGAATAGGCCCTCGAAAACTAAGTGCCACTCTGGGTGTTTCTCAGAACAATGGCCAGGCAGCTTCGTCAAGCGTACCACAAACGATTCCGCCTCAGATTAATAGACAACAAGAGGAAATCAATGCGCGGATGATGCGCCGAAACATGGGAAACGCTGCCATCATGCGGATTTTGGATTTGGTGGAGCTGGTATCGAATGCTCCCATGGAGATGATTTCCACCGTAGCGTTCTGGGCTCGCGTGTGTGATGTCTTTTTCCGGAACTCTTCCACTATGAGGTTTGCGGGGCCCACAGATAGGCAACTGCCAGATAACCTGCACCAAAAGAAACAATATGGGATGCATTTGGATGCATCCCTATCATCACATATGTACCAGCTCAATATCAGCACTGCGGCAAGGTTTTTTCAAGCACAAGTTCTTGCGCATAACGTCACGAAACAAGAACTTTTTCTCACAGGATTCAAGTTTCAGATTCTTCAAGGCGGATTTATTATTCTCGTGTGTCGTCTCAGCGTTGCGTTTAACTACCACGACGGCTCCACTGGAACTGCGCTGGGAACATGTCGTTTTCTCATGAGCCGAGACCTATTTATTCAGCAGCTCGACTGTCGCCTCTTTTCCTATAAGAAGTCCATCTCGATGGAGTCGTTACAACAGCGCTGGGAATCATATGCAGAGATGCAAGGCGACAAAAAGGGCAATGACAACAAGGCCACGTCTAAAGCACCAAACACGTTCAATGAGGATTTTTTTTCACATATTTCTCAAGAGGCAGAGTGTTTCAAGCACGCACAGAACTCTGGACTCTCTGACAATGCTATGCGGCTAATGCAGATTGGCGACGTTATGTCATGTCTTCATCCGCTTATGCGGTTTACACGTGCGAGCAACATTCGCTCTCCTCTACAGGCACTCGAAAGATTCGTCGGTGTGAATTCGAAGCTGCTGCAACAAGAAAGTTCCTCCGGTCAAAAAGGAGAGTTCCTGAGCCCTTCACCGAAAACGGTTGAGAATGAAGAGCAAAGGGAACCCAAAAAGAGAAAGATTTCCAGTGCGTTACCAAGCCCAATGACTCAAGACTCCCGGCGAGGATGAGCCAGTAGATATTTTTGACGAGCAAGAACAAAATGAAGAGGATTTATAGAATGACACATGCTATCTAATTTGGAATTCATGGCGTGTCACCCGGGAACACACCACACACCATACAAGGCAGAAAGTGAGGGTCTCCTTCAAATTTACTAGAGAGATAAAGAATCCTTGTGGCCCACTAATTATTCCAAAGGGCCCAAGATTCTGATTCAGATGACATGATGGTACGTGAGTCATGATGATGTATTTCGTACGTTTCTCGCAGCCACTGCTCATGTGAGTGAATGTCATACAATTAATAGGCTCGATAAAGAGCAATACAAAACTTTTCCTTGTTATCTTTAAAACAGATATGGAAAGCAGGTGGGTACGCTCATCATTGCAGTGAACACAGCTTTAATAAAACGTTAATTATAATAAAAGAGTTCTATTAACAAGATCAATTTATAGCGATGTCTCCAAAAGGCGTTCATGATTGGGAGCATACTGGAGTGCTTAGTTCACCAAATGTTTCGGGGCTCTATCTAACATTGTTCACATGTGTAATGTTGAATCGCCGAGGTTGCATAAACTAGTGGAAGCCTAAAAAAATAATTACAGCGGAAAGTTTCTTTGATAATAAAAAAAAGAAATTGACCTTTGATTCGATATCATCCTTCTTCACATGTCTTAAACAAGATCACCATTTTGTACGTCAGGCATTTCGAAATATGCAATAAGCATCAGCCTGGTTTAGTCCAAGTACCTTCCGATGTAAAACTTGGCTTCAAATTTGGATAACATTCTCAAAAGACTGAAGTTCGAGCACATAGTCAAAAACAATCCACTACCTCGAGCACAT
Source organism: Metschnikowia lachancei (assembly GCA_030572615.1). NCBI lineage: Eukaryota > Fungi > Ascomycota > Pichiomycetes > Serinales > Metschnikowiaceae > Metschnikowia > Metschnikowia lachancei. The sequence goes on along the minus strand of JAJMAK010000264.1, from coordinate 16,202 downwards.
TATAAGTGGGTGTTTCATACAATGAATATCATGGAACAAGAGCGAAACAAATCATTCTAATACACTCGGTCAAAGCAAACACATATTTTATTTTAAAGATACAAGTGGAAAGCCACACATGGGGCTTTTGGAATAAGACGTGGTTGAGGCCATAAACCCGAGCAAGAGAATAAGCGCAGACCTGTTCTCGTCCTTGTTGCAGTTATTTCCCATTGTAGGTAATTTCCAACACATGATTCCAAAATAACCAGTGAATGGTCTAACCATATAACTAAATGAGAAACATCTAAATCCAAGGTTTTATACGGTTTCAACAGTGTTTGCTTGTTCTTGGGATGATCATATTATATATTGCAGCAAATATCATCAACCCCAATGTCATAGGCATGAGCCTTCAGGTACCATTCCATCACTAATATACAGACGACTTGCAAAACATCATCAAATCCATCAAGTAAAATCTGCCATCGAGTAAAACCTGCCACCAAGTAAAATCCGTGGATTAACTATTCTTAAAAAAACTTCAATAAACCAATAATCAATAACCAATATCTATATATTCTTCCAATTTTAAGCATTCATATTGAACGCGGCCGCGCGGTCACTGGCTATCGTAAATCACGCGGCACACGGCATGCGACCGCAGCCTAAGCCTGATAATTTATCCGAACCATCACCTGGAGTCCTGCTTCCTCAAACCAAGTTCGTGGTAATGAATAAAACATGAACGTTGAATAAAGGCAGAGTATCTTGAAAACCCAAAACATAAACAATTATAAAAAAAGAAAAAAAAAATGGCCACGGATCGCCAGCTTCTCTCAGGGCTAGCGAGAATTCGGGCCGGTTTAAACATACCGTTGACCGAGGCAATCCGGCCGCAAAATTTTGCCGAGTATATTGGCCAGGAACACCTTCTTAACACGGAAAATGGCGCCATGGCGAACTATCTCCGTCTAGGCTACCTCCCTTCCATGGTGCTTAGCGGCCCGCCTGGAGTGGGCAAAACCAGTCTCGCACGGCTTATTGCTGCAGAGGCCAACTATGTCTTTGTTGAACTCTCGGCAACCGCATCTACAGTTGCTGATTTGAAGGAACTCCTGGGTGTGCTAGATACAGAAAACCAAAAGCGACTACGTTTTCACTCGCCAAGGCTCCGTGTACTTGTGTTCATCGACGAAATCCACCGCTTTTCAGTTGTACAACAGGACTATCTTCTCCCGTTCATTGAACGTGGCTCGTTTGTGTTTGTAGGTGCCACAACCGCCGACCCGGAAAAACGTGTCCGCCGTGCTATTCTCTCTCGATGTCATGTATTCAAGCTCACGGCGCTTGCGGACCGACACCTTGACCAAGTGGCACGGCGCGCAGTACTTTTCGACAATATTAGACAGAAGATTCAGAAAAAGAGACGCTTTTTGTCATATACTGATGCGGCAATAGCTGCAGTGGTGAAATATGCCAGTGGAGATATGCGGAGTGCTGTCAATGTCATTGAGCTTTTGGGGCTACGGTATATTCGAGGGGCGGCCTCTGAGATTACCGAAGATGCCATACTTGAAGAAACTCCAGACGAGACCATGGAGGAGACCACCATAGATGAAAATGTCGTCACGTCATTTATCAACACTCTCAATAAGACACGCTTTGGTCTCAATTCAGACTCCAACCTTCCCCTTCTTGCCCATCTCTTGAAGTGTTTGCGCTACCCACAAAAACCCCAAGTCGATGATGTAATTGACCCCAACTTTGACCCCAACAATACCTCTAAAGCAGATGTAAGCCCAAACAAAAACGGAAGAGCTCTCAAAGATGCCTCCGCCACCCCAGACACCACCTCCCAAAATGATTCCGACCTAGAGAGCTGGGCTGATGAGAACGAGCATGTTCCATTTGAGGGCACCGACCCGAAATTGAAGCAATGGGCACAACACATTGTTTTCTCTGACGACGACGATACGAGTGAACCAGAATTCATCTATTCCGACGATGAAGAACAACCACAACGATTGCAAAAACCGCCATGCTTGTCTCGGTTTTCTGCATCGAAATTCCGCATCATCTCTGCAACTCACGCTTGCTTGCAGTTGCTCAAAAACGGCGAGTCTGTGTTCTGTATTCTTAAATACCTTGTTTTGTTCACTTGTACGCACGCCCGGCCGGAAAAGAACGACCTCATCAAGGTGCTTTCCGTGTTCAAGGCTGTGGAAAAATCGGGCATTGGCGGCGAGCAATTGTTGTTCAATTGTATCGAAAGATTAGCAGGAATGGAAAACTACGAACAGAAGCTGTTGCGGGGGCTTGTAGAAACAGCGAGAAAATACTGCACTGAAACAACCACAAATCCGCCACAAGAAGACAATAAAGTATCATTGGAATGTGAAGTGGTTTACGATAATGACTTGGCGGAGAAGTTACTCCAGGAAGCACTTGAAGAACCACAGCGAACACGCATAGGTATGCCTATTGTTGATATCGAGGAGCTTGGCTCCGATTATGTACTCGGAGAGGGCCTAGACTTGATGCAACCGCAAGATAAGCTACGTGATAAGTTACAAGTGTCACTACAGAACTAGATATAGTCGCAAATACGTATATTACAATTCAAATTGGGATGGAAAAATGCAAGTGACAGCAGGCCAGGTGAAGCCTAGTGAAATTATGAAACCAATTAGGTTGCGGGGGCCTCGGCGTCTTCATCGTCGTGGTCGCCACCCAAAGCGGCAAACATGTTAGATGCCATGGAGTCTGTTCTTTTAGAAGTTTCGCGGGGAGCTAAGTTGGATGAGGGTGTAGTCGATTCAGCAGCCGGTCTGTTGGATTGAGTCCTCGAGACAGACGAGAACCCTTTAGAATCTCTCGTAGGGGCTCTGGAGTCTTTCTTATTGCCCCAGTTCGAGCCTGATCTAGAAGAGTTCGATCTAGAGTCTCCACCGAATCCGGAGTTATTGAAGCCACCTTTGTTTTGTCTTCTCTTCTCGGCTTGTGCTCTACCTTCTTCGATCTTCTTCAACTCAGCCTCATTATGGATCTCCTTGATCGTCTTAGGACCAGCTTCCTTCTTCAAAGATTTCCAGCTGCTCTTTCTCAAGTCCTGCAAGTCCATCAACATAAACTTAATTCTCGATGAAAGCTGGCAGTTTTCCAAGATCTGTTGGATGTTATCGTAAACCAAGTTCAACACAACTCTGTTTCTATCAGAGGCTTCTAATCTAGGTCCCACAGTCTTAACCAATTGTGCCAAGTTCTCCAAAGAGTCTTCTGATGGATCAACAACGTTCTTGGCTTGGTCTCTCAAACAATGCATGATGACTTGGTCATTCAACATGTTCAAGATGTACAAGTTACCAATGAACTTCACCAATCCAAGACCTCTTCTCTTAGCAGCAGCCATGGCATAGTATTCTTCCGACATCATTTCCGGTTCCAATGGGGATCCGTCTTCGTTGGTTGGAAGTTTGTCCACCCATCCCTTCTCGTATTCAACTTGACAGGTGGCCAACAAAATTCTTCTGGCCAAATCACCACCAGTGGCAGGTTCTCCGGTCGGTTTAAGGGTGTTCACATCCTTCACATCTTCAGAAACCTCCTTCGACATCTTAGCACAGAATTGAGCATACACTGACGACCAGTATGGCTCGTCACATGCCTTTGCGAAAGTCAAAGAAATAACTTGTTTAATGGTCTTGGCATCGTCTTCCCAGACAGATTGTTTTGCAATATTCAACAAGTCCTGACTGATTGGTTCGAACATTTCCAAGGTCAACTTGTTCAATGAAGAGTTCACCTTTCTCTCAATCTCTTCAGGTTCAAGAAGGACAGATCCATCAGGGGCGAGCTTAACCTCTTCCTTCTTGACTCTGGATCTAGGGACCCATCTGTTAGCGGAAGGAACCAAAGGCTTGACTTCTTCGACTGGCTTAGGAGGCTCTTCCAGCTCCTTACCACCTCTCTTGGATTGGTTTCTGTTTCTCAAAGATTTATCTCTTGGACCTCCAGCACCAGAACCACCTCCTCTTCTTCTAGAACCGCTTCTTGAATTCTGTCTGTCGTTAAACTGGCCAAGTCTGTTTGGTAAAGATCCATTAAATTTTCCACCTTGCAGTTGTCCGTTATATCTGTTAGAGTTCATTCTTTGTGGGCCACCACCAACTTTTCTAGTGGTAACAATACCCAAGTTCTCGAGTTTCTCCTTCCAAGCGTCGTCAATAGTATATTGGACAAGGCTGCCAAATTGGAGCAAGAATTGAGGATCATATCTATACTTCTTGGCACCGGCCTTCCATCTTGCATCAACACCAGCCAAAGGGTATGGGTAAGAGAAAGAGAATGGGTCTTCAATAGGCTCTGCAGTCTTCAATCTGTCGAAGTACAGAGAAAGGTCGAACACAGGTCCATCATCGGCATTTTCATTATCTTCATCGTCATCCTGTGTCTGGTCATGGGTGTCATCGTCAAGGTCTTCGTCTTGGCTGTCGCTTCTGGCTTCGGCAGTTGTTTCAGAAGATACAGGTTCCTTAGAGAGTTCGGCTTTGTCGGCGGCCTCTGGCTGAGCAGAGGCAGATGGTGCATCACTATCCTTAGGCAATGATGCCTTGGCGACCTCACTGACGGGTTCGGTAGCAGGAGTTTGGGTTGAAGGGGTTGGTTGTTCGACAGCCTTTTCAACAGGCTTGTCAGCCTCAAGCTTAGCCTTCTGTTCAGCCTCAAGCTTAGCCTTTTCCTCAGCCTCAAGCTTAGCCTTTTCTTCAGCTTCAGCTTTAGCCTTTTGTTCAGCTTCAGCTTTAGCCTTTGCTTCAGCTTCAAGTTTAACCTTCTGTTCAGCCTCAAGCTTAGCCTTTGCTTCAGCCTCGAGTTTAGCCTTCTCTTCATTCTTCTTCTTCTGGGCGAGCTGGGCCTTTTCTAAGATCTTTCTTCTGAATTCTTCGGCAGCCAAGGACTTTGCGGAAGCAGCAGCAGTTGGAGCAGCAGGGGCAGGGGCAGGGGAGCTACCTTCAGTAGTCACAGGAGCAGCAGCAGGCGAAGAGGAAGTGTCAGGAATGGATGGAGTGGCAATCTGAGCAGAAGCAGGCTTAGGGGTGGACGTGGACGATTTAGTCTTCTCTTCCAAATCCACCTGCTTGCCGTCCTTGTCAGTGATCTTCACTTTCGAGATGCCAGGAGAAGTAGGGTATTGCTGGACAGGCTGAGGCAGTTGTGGAGGATAAGCGACAGGCATGCCGTTCATACCTGGCATCATGTTCTGGGGATAAGAGTATCCGTAGTAGTAGTTACCGCCATACATGTTCTGAGGGTAAGTGTAACCGCCCTGATACAGCTTGTTGCCAGGGTTTGTGTGGTTGTTGTGGCCATTGTTGCCGTGGTGACCAGCGGTCTTGCCATTGTAGGTGCTGTTGCGCTTGTTGTAGTAGTTTTTGTTACCCTGAGAGCCGGAGTAGCTTTGCCTATGGCCGGAGTTGTTGGCACCGTGGGGGCCTTGTGAAAGTGTGGCCTGGCCTTGTGCACCAGCGGGACTAGAGCCACCCAATGGGTAATTCTGCTGCGTCTGCTGGGGTTGTTGGCCATGCAGCGGCTTGTTGCCTTGGTATGGCAGTGGCTGCTGCTGTTTCTGGCCCGTTGGCTGCTGTTGACCGACAGGTGCAGCGGCAGGTGCAGCGGGAGCCTCTATCTTGTCGGACATGGTTCAAGTGGGCGGGAAAAGCGGGCTTTTCCGATGACAAGAACAGTCAGACAAATTCAAGTAAGAAGGAAGCTAGCAGGAAGTTCCGGCTGGGTCCTAGTTAAATTTGAATACGATGTGAAGATACAATCAAGGGGTGATCTCCAGCAAAGAGGGTTAAAGGGGCGGGACGTTTTTTTTCTTAGTTGCGTGGGCGGCTATTTTCGTCGCTATGCAAATAATTCACCGAATAGTTGGATCCACCAGTCAGCAATTGCTAGAAGTTGCAGAAGGGATCAAGGGCCTCTTATATATTCGTCTGCGAAAAAGAGGACGAGTGGTTTGAAAGGTAAAAAAAAGTGTACCTAGCGACCGTGAGATTATAAAGGAATTAAAAAATTTTTTGTTATATTTTTTCACTACGCTCGCCTTGTTTCGGCACGACTTTTTCCCCTCGCTGTGGTGCGGACCCGATGGTCTTATGGGGTATGCATGGTACTCAAATGAATTTTTCTCTATTTTTTTCTCTATTTTTCTCTATTTTTTCTCTATTTTTCTCTATTTTTTCTCTATTTACTTTTCCTCTATTTATGTTTTTCTCTGTGGTATACATATTTTGATTTAATGGTGTGTTTCTGTACTTCTATACTTCTCTTCAATTCTTTTTTATACTTCTCCTTTCCATTTTTATATGACATTTGCTGTTTATTCTATTATACTTCTGCCTGGTGGCTTGGTGTATCGAGCTCGTGCACGGTAATTCGTGGTGGGGGAGTGTCTGGAGAATTAACACTATCAAAAGGAGACAATTGTTTGCAACAGGAAGAAAACAGAATGTTATTAGGGCAGAAAAGAAAGCTTGAGTATTACAAAAAAAGAATGTTCTGTGGTTGAGAAGATTAGACGTCTCTTTTAATGTCATAGGAGCCCAAGCGTCGAAGCGTAGCGTAATTTCAAGAGTATGTTCTGGGCGACTTTTTTTTTGAATGTTTTTATAGGCCTCAATTTGGTACACCACAGGTGAAGTTTCAAATTGGCAATTATTTTCGACTGACCATAGTGCCTAGTCAATTTTGACACCTGTGAATATGTTAGGAATTGTTTTTCTCTTAGTATTTATTGTATTTGGGAAATCTACCGTGGCTTCAAAATAGCATTGATGCCTTGATGTTCTCGGCCCAGGTGAAATCTCGACCAGAGAAAAGTATCACACCCGCAGCTGCCAAAGACCGGGTTACGCTGTACCGAGAGAGTCAAGGTGTGGGAAAGTTGCAAGAGGACGAGAAACGAAAAAAAGGCTTGTAAATTTAAAAAGATGAATGAAGCTTATTTTAGAAAGCGTATCTTAGAAAGCTTTTTTTATATCTTTTTTTTGGTCTGAATTGTTGTAATATTGATTCTTTTTGATGCCGTTGTTTTAGGAGAACATTTCCCCGCCTTTAGCTGGAATGGGTTCAGGCTGAAAAGGACCTTTAATTGACTGATGATAGAAGGGATAAGTTCAGATATGTTAGTTGTAAGTAACAGATTTTCCCTGATAAATTTTAAGGATGAGATGCCAAAGATCTGTCAGGTTAGTAATATTTTGAATATGCTTTTGTTTTTCATTGTTTTTTATTGTTTTTTATTGTTCATTGTTTTGGCCCCAACGGTGGTTATGCACCGCATGCCATACGGGTACTGCGACGCAGCCTATCACCTGGTGCACCTCTTGTTAAATGAAGCATGTCAGCTAAAACATTTCTGAATGATCTGAGATGATAAATATGATTGCTAGTAAATCATGTGGTTACGAGTAAGCTCCAGTATACCGCATAGTGGGTTATGTTATCACCTTATCTTCTGGTGAGACATTAAGTCAGTTCATGATTGCGAGGTGCGGCTCCAAGTATTGTTCGGGAAAGGCCTAGTTTCTTGTCTCTTGTATTCCGTAATGTAATTCCAGAGCAGTATCTGAAAAAGCAAATGGGCAAGGTTTCCTGAAATCTGTGAATTTTGCAATGTTTGCCCCACCGCATCTATGAGAACTTACATGGCCTCCCTTAATTTCGTCCCAAACTTGCGTGTAACCAACGAGGAATTATCCCAAGCTACAGAAAATACCACAACACAATCAGTAAGTGTGGTAAGTTTTATTGAACAGTCGATTTATACAGGCTTAAAAACTATCTAAATACGAAGATTTTGAATGCTTGAATTCCTGTGAAGTATTTGTGTAGCATGTGCAATGTTCCGACTCACCGGAGATTGAGCAATTATTCCATGGTTCATTATCACTTCAATTTGAAAGTATACCCATTTCTTTAAAAAATAATACCAAAAGCCTCCGCCCTTATAATTTCTTTTAATCACTCCAAGGTAAGCATTCAATAACCACCACCTGAAATATCACAATACCACATCCATTAAAAGACTAGGTAGATGAGACACCAATCAGCTGAGCTAGTCTCAACTAATGTGATACTTGAACAGCTCTGTGCTAAACCCACTAACAATGCAATAAAGCAAACGTAAAATATACACAAAGAATCAGGAACAAAAGCTCCATGTCGTCTTTCACACCTTCAAATTGAAAAACATCAAAAAAGAGGTAAATGAAAATATCAAAAAAGGTAAATGAAAAGATCAAACCAAATCTTCGCACTTCTAACTCCCGGCCTGGCTCGGCACCACCAGGAAGATCAAAAGTGCCACAACACCAATGATAAACCCAAACACAATGGCCTGCTCCTTGCGGGACTCGTTCTGAAAACAACTGATGATGATCGAGTCGGTGGTTTCATCCGGCAGACAGAGGTCCGAGTCTTGTTCAAGACACCACTCTTTGGTGCACAGGCCACATACATCGATTTTCCCCACGAGGTGTTTATCGTTACATTGGCACTTACAGAACTGTTGGTATGCAAAAGCCGCAGTACACAACACAAGGATCCGGAGCACCTTCATAACATAAACTGCCGTGATGTTTTGTTTGAGAAATTAGTCAAGGTGTAGGCATCCTCGCATGGGCAAGAGTGACGGAGGCAGAAACCCGTACACCACGACAATACGATATAAATAAATGCTTATAACGATATCCATATGATGATACGTTGACTAGGTGGGGAAAGCGGGAATCTATTGAAGGTGATTATTAGCTTTTTGATAGTTTTTACTAGAGGTGCTGGTAAAGAATAATGTCGTCGAACGTAGGAAATATTAATTTTGGGTTTCTATTAGCTTTGGTGCACGTGTGTTAGTCTAGTGCCAAGTCGTTGCAGTAAGGGAAGCAATATCATACGCATAGACTCTCTCTGAAGCATTCAAATAAAAGTAAAGCTGTTATTCTAGCTTTATCAAACGGAGATATGTTTCGTGTATTGGTGTGATTGGGAATATTGATACAACGGGGTTATACTATGAGGTGAAGACTTTAGAGGGTGAATCGGCACCCAGATACGTGGTATTTCCACGATATTCTTCTCCCACTCCGAGTAGAAAAGGTCCTATTGTTGAGATTTATTTCTGGAACCGAGAAGATGACATCTATGACGACGTTAAATTCACATGACTCGCAAATGATTCGCACCCATTGGTTATCATGTGGAGGTAGTTTCTGCTCTACAAGAGGTCAAAATATGGAAAGATACAAAGTGATATAAACTCAAATGATTTGTGTAAGAGTGTATTTCACACCCAAGTCAGGCAAATTCCCGCTGTTCAACAACACAAAAGGTAGAACTTCGTTAGACCTTATTACAATATCCTAGATTAAGGCTTTTGGTGTCCTAAGGCTACTGGACACTTTCCTCAGGACTGCACGTACTAGAATAGTCTGTTTTTAGTTTGGGCTTGAACTTGTATATCCCGTGTGACTGTATTTTCAATTATGATATTTCTCCAAATGATCAAGATTTTCCTTAAAATTTAATTTAAACACGACTAATCTGTAATTAGAATCGTAGAGATGTTTGCTAGTAACGCTCCTCGCACGGCCACGGTTATTACTGCGAAATACAACCCCCACCAACCCCCACCAAACTCTCACCAAACTCCCACCAAAAACCACCAACCCCCACCAAAACCTCAACTAAATATAGAAGTTAAACATAGAAAATCAAAAAAGCAAGTGTAAAGGTTCTCCACATATTCTCGAAAACATCCTCCCAAAACTTCAAAAGCACATCAAAAAATCGACCCTCTAAACTTCCATCCTGCACACACCACCCCGGTCGTGTGCCGGTGCGCTCGCTCTACAGAGGCAAACTCAATCTCCGGCATGTCTCCACGAACACCAACCAGCCAAAAGGCCAACCAAGAAGCAAAAAAAAACACCATATTTGCACCAAAAACCCGCAAAAACCCTTAAAACTACACCAGAAAACACACATAAACTTTCCCATAATGGCTGCCGTCGATTCTCCTTACATCCACCAAGGTGGCATCAAGCCTTTTTTCGAGCAGCAGATCCAGGACACCGAAATCAAGCTCCAGACCACCACGCAAAACTTGCGCCGTTTGGAAGCGCAAAGAAACAAACTCAACTCGAAGGTGCGCCAGTTGAAGGATGAATTGCGTCTCCTTCAAGAACCAGGGCTGTACGTGGGCGAAGTGGTGAAAGTGATGGGCCTTAAAAAGGTGCTTGTCAAAATCCACCCCGAAGGCAAATACATTGTTAATGTGACCAAGGACATCGATATCAAGAAATTGACGCCGAGCTTGCGTGTGTGCCTCAAGTCAGACTCGTATGACTTACACAAAATCTTGCCCAACAAGGTGGACCCATTGGTGTCGTTGATGATGGTAGAAAAGGTGCCCGATTCCACCTATGACATGGTGGGTGGTTTGGATAAGCAAATCAAGGAAATCAAGGAGGTGATTGAGTTGCCGGTGAAACACCCCGAGCTCTTTGAGAGCTTGGGAATTGCACAGCCCAAAGGTGTGATTTTATACGGTCCTCCCGGCACAGGAAAAACGCTTTTGGCTCGTTCCGTGGCCCACCATACCGACTGTAGATTTATCCGTGTGTCTGGGTCCGAGCTTGTGCAGAAATATATTGGAGAGGGTTCGCGTATGGTGCGTGAGCTCTTTGTTATGGCTCGTGAACACGCACCTTCGATTATTTTCATGGATGAGATCGATTCCATTGGCCTGTCGCGTGTCGAAGGTTCTTCTGGAGGAGATTCTGAGGTGCAGCGTACCATGTTGGAGTTGCTCAACCAATTGGACGGTTTTGAGAGCTCCAAGGATATAAAGATCATCATGGCCACCAACCGGTTGGACATTTTGGACCCTGCGCTCTTGCGTCCGGGCCGTATTGACCGTAAGATCGAGTTTCCTGCCCCTACAGTTGCTGCACGTGCAGATATCCTTAAGATCCACTCTCGCTCGATGAACTTGACCCGTGGCATTAATTTGCGCAAGATTGCCGAGAAAATGAACGGCTGCTCGGGTGCCGATGTCAAAGGTGTGTGCACTGAAGCGGGAATGTATGCGTTGAGAGAACGCCGGATCCATGTTACCCAGGAAGATTTTGAGCTTGCTGTGGCCAAGGTGATGTCGAAGAACGACGAGGGTGCGGTTTCGTTGGCCAAGCTCTTTAAGTAAGCCTATCATGGAAACGGAGGGCGTAACCTGCCAGGTCCTGGTTAGTGCGAACCATATATTACCAGCTAGAGACTGCTATGATTCATGCAACGGTGAAGTGGCCAAGGGTTGGTTGCCTTGGAGAAGTATAGTGAGGAGGTGATGCATCCATATATAGAGCATGGAGAATGAAATGAGATAAGAAGAATTTTCTGTGCTGGTTTTAAGGTACTGTATTGTGGAGATTTCGGTGGATATCTACCTTGATATGAGCCGTTCCACGTCTTTTTTGGTTGAACAACCTTCCTCTGGCCTTGTAGTACAGGACTCACCGAGTGATTGTAACGGAAAATTCATATCAATCGCAGGTTTCAACTACTCAATTGGTGTAACGCGAGGCTACGCTATTGACTTACACTAGAGCCAATATTAAGTACTGAAATTCATGCCTGGGCCAGAAAATGCCCAACTGTAAAGAAGCACCAGGAGTATCAACCGAAAGAAGGAATGACTAGGGACTGGTGTGAGAGGACACGCTAACAAGCAGTCAGTTTTTTACAGTATCGGTAGTACTCCTGGCAACACAGCCGGGCTGAAGTAAAGAGAATAGTAGACAACCCCCATTCTTAAGGCCGCATTCTCAAGGCCGCATTCTCAAGGCCGCATTCTCAAGGGTGTGATTCATGTGGAAACTCGCTACTAGAGTGTTCAGTGATGATTAGATGTTGGCTCCATGATCAATAAGGCATTCAAATTGTTAATATATTCAAAAAGGTGACGGAAATAAAAGTTCTTTTTTTAAATTGGTGGTTCTTTAGGTTTCTTCGAGTCCTATTTCCTACATATCCTGCCTTAAATTGCTGTATGTGAAATGATATGAATCATCTTCCGTGCAATTTATTACTCGAGCAATTGCAATATTATAAAAAGTGAAACATAATTACTTTCCAACACATTTATACGTGGCTTTGGGGAAATTAAAAGGGTGATTTGTCTAATTCCAAAACCTTCAAAGTCTGTAGTCTTATGAAGATTCAAATGCAGGTGGTGGGTTGTAGTAAAATTGAAGAAAAGGCACGACTATAAGGGAGCATTGCTTTGCACGGCTTAATCTCAATGGAACATTATAGCATTACACATGCAGTTCAAATATGTATAAAATAACTGTTTGGAATTAGACGAGAACCCAAGAACAACTGAGAAAAGGACGGATTCCAAGACTTCATAGTTTCACAAAAAGTATAAAACACCACGTTTACTATTTTTATTGAGGTGCAGGTTATAGAACAGACATTCATTCCCCTTTATACAAATTTGAAGGTAAATGCATGTAAGAAGAGTGAATCGAAACTCTTCCGCCACACGAATCATGTTAACTGAGGAGTTCATCATTTGTGAGATTGGAAACTTTGGAAGAAATAATACATGTGATTAAGTCTTCGGGCTGATTAGCTTGATGTGATAGCTTCTCAAAAGCTAAATATAATACTTACTATTGATTGGATTAACAAGTGCTTGAAATTGTTATCACGAAACAATGTGCAAATAATTCCTCTCATGTAAAAGTTTTTCCTAACTTAAGAGTGTTTTTAATCAATTTCACGTAAACACTTGGTATATCGTTATAGCCATTACCACCGTTGTAGAAATGCCCCAAGCGATGGATGCTAGGAACCAATGTACAGAAGAGAAATCCTTCAATTTCCAGAAATAAATACACCTGCATTGTTTATGAAACTCCAATTAAGTAAACCTTCTTTTTGATAGAGAAAAAAGTGGAACATTGCCATTCAGGTTCTTTTGTCACTGTTCCTAAGATATCGCATCGCCTTACTAGTGGTGATGGCCATCACAAGCAAGTTAACATCCCAAAGTCTATTCCTGGGATAGAAAGAAGAAATATCTAGATTACCACCAACCAACCAGACAACCAACAAGCCAACCAACAAGCCAATCAACAAAACCACCACGCCACCTCCACCACGGTTCTAATTTTCGCAACACCGTTCGCAGGTCAGAGTGCTCAGTATTTCTTCACCTACTAGTACCTACTCTGGGGAGTTAAGTAAAGATTTCTCAAATCCAAATGGGTAAAACTCTCATGTACTAACAAAACCTAAGCCGTGACAGATTGAAACATCAATTGCCTGCGGTAAGGCCCACGACTCACGTCACACATCACACCTCTCTTATCCGGACCCCTACCCCAGTCCATTAAACCGGTTAAAATTCCGGTAAAATTTTTAAGTTGATAAGGGGAATATATTTTTTGATGACTTTATAGTACTCAAATCAAATACTAAGGTTTTCTTGAGCCATTTGGCTGCCTTAATAACAGGACTTAGAACAGGATATCCGTTTAAGAAAGGTGCAGTAAGGAACGCTGAATCGATAAAATGTAGACCGATTAGATCAAATACACGATGATCTTGTACATCTTTCTTCTTATGCTTACATGCTAAAAATCCCATTTATCGTATTCTCTACGTTCTCTCCTCCTTCAATTGCTGCTTCATGTCAACTTTTCCTATACTTGTCATACAAATACTCTGAAGCTGGTTTACATCTTCTGTCATCAGATTATCATGCAACATATGCCTGTCCCAAATATCGGTGATTCTGGCTCCAAAAAGAGTCGATCACGTTAGTCATGGGGGATTTTCACTTTCTTCCATCAACTCTCCAAACTGGGCGACAGCATTCTCTGTGTCACAACAAAGAATATCCATCCGCGTCGCATGAGAAACATAGGTTCTATACTCTGCATCTCTTTTCCAAACTGACTCAACTGTCGACAACTTTGTTTTGTGGGATTCACCAAAAACTAAGGTACTTGAAGCGGATGAAACTTGAAACTTGAAATATCTTTATTATTTTGCTGGAAAACTTTCTTTTAGTATCATCTTTGTATTTCTGACTATGGCGTGAAACAGGCTCAAAGCAACTCCATTGATTCCACCTGAAAAAGTCACTTCTCGAATCTAGGTTAAAAGAATTTGAAAAGCATTAGTCTTTCAAGTAGTATTACTTTACTATATAGTATCTATACTATCCTCTCTATGCCATATTTATGGACAGTGTAGATTAAATTAGTAAAGTGCGAAATTTAGCGACAAATATTTTGAGCCATATTTTCATATTTTTACTATTTACTAGATGTAGATTCTGACTCGGGGCAAACTTTACTAAAAATATATATCCTAATACATTGATTCGATATATGTAAAAAACTAGGCTATGACCAGGTGCTTAAGACCTCACTACAAACTACGACTAGCTTATTCAAATCAAATCGGCAGAGCCCAAGCTTAGGCCTGGGCACCAATTGGAGGTGCTGAGGTATAGAGACGAACAAAGAAGCACACTCGATGCGAATCACCGGCCCAAACAATGAGTATCATCACGAGAGTGGCGTCGCTCATCACGAGAGTGGGGTCGTCCAGCAGGGAGAGCGACGCCAGTGACCAGTAGGTTCATTGTCTACTACGCTGAATGGTAGCCGATTGGCTAACGAGCTCCCAAATCAGCATAGACTCGTGCAAGAACGTTGGGCAATCCTACTTGCACTTCTGCGACGTACAATGAAACATCGTGCAGGGTGTACGTCAAACTCGAGGACAAAAGAGGGAAGGTTTCCTTAGTTATCAGTTAGTTCACCAAAATTCTGATCGTACTCGGAGGCTTACTCAGAGACGAAATGTGCATCCAGAATCTGGGTATAATATGTCTCAGTATAAATTCTTGAAGGCACTAGTGGAGGTATTCGAGATAGATAACATCAAACCACACAAATAACCCATCAAGATAGATCGCGGTGGATATCAATAACCCAAAAGAAGATGCATTTTACGAAATACCCAAAGACGGCTCCCAGATACTGAAGGGCAAAATGAAGACAAGATACGAATCCGGAGTCGGCAGCATAAATTGGGCAGCAAAGAACACGAGGCCTGACCTATCCTTTGCGGCAAATGCATTAGCTAGTAGGTCATCAAAAGCCACACAAAAGGACTTGCGAAAGCTAATTTATTGCATTGTATATCTCAGCCCCCTAGACCAGAAGCTCATATATTGCCGGAAAAGAAACAAAAACGAAAGGGGAAACTTTACAGTTGAAACAAGTTCAGGTGCATCCTATGGCCCAGAAGAAGACGTAAAACTGGTATCCGGAATGGCAATATACATCAACAGAAACTTAGTACAATGGTTCTGAAGAAACAAAGGAACATTACGATGTGTACAGCTGCAGCAGAATTAGTGGCCCTTACAGCACAGAAGCGAACGGTGGATGTTGGGGGACTTAAGAGTGAATTAGGAGTTGCGGTGAGAGATACAAAGCTATATGAGGACAACCGGGCCATAATAGTAGCCTGCAAGAACAGTAAGAGTCCTAGTCGACGAAATGAGCATCTTCGAGGATTCTTTAAATTTCATTCAAGTGAACAGGGAGAAAGTTCAGTGCTGATACCAGTGAGGTCCAATTTTCTGGAGAAATGAGCGAAATTGAGTGCGTTTTGATCTCAAGCGAGGATGAAGAGGAAAGTTGAGTTCTTTATGATAGTTGCTTGAAGTATTTTTTATAATAAAAGAGGCTGGGAATAGAACTTTACTAGAGAGAGAGATAGGGAGAGAGGGAGAGAGGGAGAAAGTGCCCGCTAATCAAGGAGAATGGATGTTTTAGATAATATAAAAGGCAGAAGGGATGGCTCTGTAGATGATGTGTTCGGGGCCGGGACGATGTCAGACAAAACACGTACATTCTCGAGAGGAAGATCAGGTCCACCCCTGGCTTTCAAAAAAAAAAAAGATGTCGAGTATATTTTTTATATATTTTGTAGTAAAAAACGTAGTCGCTATATCCATTCCAATCAACACTGTTTATGGATACCTGCGGGTGCGAAAGTGTTGCTAATACAGTAAAAGCACCCTATATGAATAACTCGTTTAGGCTCGATCGCGATAAATGTATAGGTTTCGCATG